>JANHFX010012842.1:2618-15657 GCA_027560015.1 Chloroceryle amazona | reverse complement strand
CGAGGTCAAGGGCGCAGGGCCCCTGCTGATGCTATTGAGCCGCATCCTTTCAGCGGGACAGGGAGGAGCCGCGCTGCCCCCGGGGAGCTCTGCCCAACCTCCCCGCAAGCCCAGCTGCTGCGGCATCGCCTCTCCGGCAGCAGCCCTGCGCACCCGGGCAGGGCCCTGCCTCCCACCCCAGCAAGGCGCAGGGGGGGCTGGAGCCCTGGCGGTCCCGAGCGCCGCGACACGCCACGCCACGCCACGCCGGTCGCGCCTCCGCGAGGAGAGAGAGCCACGCTAGGGAGAAGCGGCTCCGGCCCCTCAGCACCGCACCCCGAGCGGGGAGCGGCGGGTGGGAGAAACCCAGGTGGCCGTGACTTCAGCGTGGCATTAGCCTTTGAGCACGCGGTTGTGTGGTGTTTTCCCGGGGGATTAGGCTGGATCTGAGCATTGCAATAACACCACCCTGACCGCTGAATCTCCCAGAGCTCCCCGACGTCCTGGCACCAGGACACCCCACCTGGCCCTGGAGTTATCTTTTAAAAAAGCCACCTTGGTGCTCTAAACTCCTTCAATTCACCACATACACCATGTGGTCAGCAACATATACAGAGCTATCGTCCTGCCACAAGATCCTGCCTTCCATGGGAGAGGCATTTTTACCCCTTTTCCCTTTTGCTTATACAAATAAAGGAAATAATAGAAAAGGGGATTGTGAAAATACAGATTGAACACCAGAAAATTTAGCTAGGAAAATATTCTCACCCAGTGCCACTCAGACTTTTCCACTCTGTTGTACAGGTATTATGGCCAACCCTGTGGGGAGTTGATCACGTTTCATACTGCCAGCTTAATTCAAGAGCTAACTCCATGCAGTGCTGGACTACTGCAGGATGTGTACATATGCACCTGCACACACGGGTACACGCAGTCACTGTAAAACAGAGCTGTTATTCTTAAACAAAAATATTAATGGAGTGTCTTTTCACTTGAGAAAAAAAGTCATATATTTTATATCCTTTAGTAATCAGTGTTTAAATTCAGAGCACCCAGATAGCATACTCACTGTGTTCTCAGTCAGCTCTTGCATTTTTCATTTGGGCAGGGTTTTTTGTTGGTTTGTTGGGGTTTTTTGCTTTTTTGTTTTGTTTTGGTGACACTGAAGGGATGAGCAAGTTATGATGCGACATGTTAAAAACACCAGCAATTGCTGATGTGCCCTGTGCAACAGAGCCACCAGCCCCATGGGGACATCCTGCAGACTCCCACAGAGGGGCCTGGGATTGCATGTCACTAACACTGCTGCATCGGCCTTGCTATCTGGGGACAGACTTTACTGCATGGACAGCGTTTGGGTTTTTCATTGCAGAAGAGAAGAAATGGCTTTATTATTGATTTTCCCAAAAGCTGTCCTTAATAATAAATCAGCATATGATTTGGTTTTCTATATATGGGTATGCTGAACTATCAAAGGACCTAAGTTCCAAGGAGAGCTAGGCAGTCACTCTGCCCATCTCTCAGGTTAGATAGGGGCATTCATGTTCTAATTCTTGCACTACTCACATATACTTTAAAGTCCTTTCAGAAACATTGGAACCCAGGGTCTAATCAGGCTGGCCCAACCCATGGAGGTGTTAGATCCAACACTCAATAACACCACAAACTTCAGCGGGGTGGCCTTGCATTTAGAGTGCTTTAAGAAACTTTGGTTCCTATTTCTCATGCTGGTTTTCCCCCGCTTGCAGCATTAGCACAAGGAGCAGACACAGAGAAGCACAAGCGGTAGTATGCTTCTGTACTTGGTTACCTGAGCACAAAGCAAAGGTGGAAGAGCAAGGACCTGCCCTCAAAAACACAATACCGAATTTGTTGCCAGATATAAGTTGAAGAAATTTCTCTTTTACCCTGCAGGAGCTCTGAATCAAAATACAGAGAAAAATGCAACTCAGTAAAACTTGTATCAGCTTTCTCATCATTATTTTCATCTCCTGGATACTTGCAATAGCTTTAGCAGTTTGGAAAGAGCTTCTCTGAGAGACAAAAGAGGTTTTGACCTGGGAAGCCACACTGCCCATTGAGGGCAGACCCTCTTCTGACACACCCAGGCAGTACCACCCTTCATCCCAGCCACCCCTTCCTCTATATCCAGAGGACATGGTGCAACACAATTCACCTATTTACATGAGCATTGATGTCTGCCCAAGTGCAAGCATCTAAGTAGCACCAGGAATAGCAAACGTCACAGTGTCAAAATTTGTTAACAAATAAAGGAATGCATGGCAGCAGTGTTCAAATGGAAAGATAAAACTCCCGTTCGGAGTGGGCCAGTAGCATGGTGGCTCTGTGCACATTGCAGCTCCACCACATCATTCTCACTTCATCCAAGTCCAGGATTTAAATGCCATGTCCCTCAAGTAGGACCTAATGGAGAGGAGACTCGGCAGCCCCCTGCACCTCTCCTGCTGTTTGCTGCCCACAGGAGGCAGCTCAGACCTGCCTGTGGCAGGACAGATACTGCAGCCTGGCCATCTTTCTGCCATCAGGACAAGCCATGGCAGTCTCTGCCTTCACCAACTGTGTTATTTCCAGTGATTAAAGCATTGCTCTGCAGGCCTGGATTTTCATGTCAGGGTCTATGAACTACAGAATAACCCTACAAACCAAATTATATGGCTGAGACCCTCTTTCCCCACCAGGAGAAAAACAGTTTTGACTCCTGTCTGTTGTCTAGCAGTCTATCCCTACAGGTGAGCAACCCCAATGCTCCACCACAATTAACTGCAGCCCTTGGCTTTTGGTAGCTGTTTGTTTTCAATTACTTCCTCCTAACAAATATGAATGATTGCCACCTTTTTTTTCCACCTCTTTCTGATGCCAGGTGTGTATCAGTGTTTTCACAGTGCATCAGCTGTTGAGCCTGCAAAACTCCAAAGAAAACATCCATTGCCCCTGTTGAAGACTGGGGTAGCCGAAACCCTGCGTTGCTTTGCCTGTCACAGATCAGTGAGCACCAGTGGGGATTTCTCTCCAAGGAGGAATGCTGATCTGAGCACTGCAAGGCCAGCCTGGTGCCAGGTCTGCTGAGTCCAGGAGAAGCTCACACCTACTAACAAAATCACTGCCCTCCTGCCTGGAGCTGCAGTGCCAGCAGTGGAGCAGCAGCAGCTCCTGAGCCCCATGAGATGACAGCTGTTCCCAATGCAGAGGGTGCCCACAGGGTCTTGGGGACATGCTGCCCTACCACCCTGAAGCCTCTCTGTCCAGTCTTAAGACTGACAGGGAGTGGGGACCAGGCTTAAGGTGAACCTAACAGCAACTCTTCCAGGGTAGGGAAACGAAGAAAGGAAGCTGCAACATGCTGTGGAACCTAATTGCATTTGCTCTGCCAGCCCTGAAATGTCATTTATACAAATACCCCATCGCCTTTACCGCTCTGCAGTTGCCATTTACTATTTTACTGGGATATTGTCCAGAAGAGGGATACTATTATGCCAGCGCTGGAAATCAGTAATATTTCTGAACAACCCCACGGGACCACTGTCTATTCCTACACTGTGGAAAGACAAGCACCAGAGCAAAACAATTTGTGTTCATGGTAACATTTGCAGCAGCAGTGGGTATGGAGGCAGCCCGCAGCCCAGGACTCAGTGGGCACATCGGAGCCGGTGCATGCTCTGGAGCTCTGACAATTTACACCAGAGAAAAGCATGATTCAGTGAGAGGAGGGAAAAAAAAAAACCAACATCCTAAACTGAGCTCTTTTATGAGTCTGTATTTTGTAACACAACTTCACGAGAGCTTATGAAAACTGGGGTAAGCAATACAAAGAGGCAGAGTGTGCCCATTCCTCAGCTCCAGTAATCCACAGAGCCAGCAATTTCCAGGACACGCAAATGCCACAGGGCAGACAGGGGTTTGCTGAAGAGGCAAAGCCCCTTTCCAGAGGAACAGCCCTACTAAAACCATGTATTTAACCTGGCAATGCCTCTTGCCCTCCAGAGAGCTCACTTCCTGCTGTAGGCAGCAACTTAATACTTAATTACATCTCTGCTAGAGACTCAGAGTAAGTGTTTAAGTTATTCAATATCCAGAATTATTCCAAAACATCCCATCTTATCACTACTTCACTTTCTCTCCCAGTCAAAAAAAAACCAAAAACCAGACATCCCACTTTTGCCTACTGTAATTCCCCTCCTGTTCCCTGCAAAGAAATAGAGATTTACCTGGACCACATGTCAGCAAAGTTCAGTCTGCCTGTCCTTCCCTCTCTTCAGGTAGGTGAGATAGTCCCAGAGGCCATAGTCAGACCTATTTATAGATTCAACACCCGTGAGCAGGTGGAGCAGTGGCTACACCCAGCCCAGGTGAGGAGGAAGTCATCCATTGCTAAAAGAGGCATCTCCTACCCCCTGGAAATCAGTTGAACCAGGAGAACCTGTGCCTTTCTCACTAGCACCTGGGTCTCTGTTTCTAGAAGGTTCAGCAACCATCTCATTTCTGACACTGTTTGGTTTTCATGACCTCATCTCTAGCACTGAAAGCACTGGTGAAGCAATGCTCAGTTCAAGGTCTCGTGTTGGGGCACCCTGCCCCTTGCACTAGAGCAGCACTAATGAGGCCACGAGTGCCTGGCAAGCAGGGGACAAGGATGGGACAGGGGCATCAGCAGCAGTGCTGTGGCTGCTGCCTGACCCAGGGTCAGCTGTTCTGCTCAAGGCCAGAGCCTGAACTGCTGCAGTCTGGGAAGCTGTGTTCATTGCATCACGGAGATTTACACCATGAGCCATTTGGTCCCTACCTTGGTCTTTGCATACATTGTTGGTTTGAGGTACCTATATATATATAGACATATGAGCCGGATGAATATGAATTGTTTTCATTTTAAACAAAACAAACACCATGTTTTAGCACCTTTTTTTTCCCTTTCTCAGATGGGATTTCTTAAATTCACATGAGTTCTGCATGTTCATAAACTGCATTGGCTAGAGTAAGCTGTGTTTGAATCATTGAAGATTTAATTTCATGGTGGAATTAAGGTTGACATTTCCTTTATATTTACATTACACCAAGGGTTAATAAGGTTACTATAACCTTAATCTTTGATAGCTCAACAATAGAATACTCTGGGATTACTGCAGAAGCTGGATTTTAACTCTTTTAATCCCATTATTGTTGATAACCTTATCAACACTGTGCCCCACCACAGAGGTAGAGCAGGGGAATCTCAGACTCTACAGTTCTTTTCCATGGAGCAGTATTCGTACTTTGAGCAGAAGAGCCAGCGACAGTTGCTTGGTTGATGCCTGCAGTGAAGTTCACAGTTTGCAGTTCGGCTGCAGCGCTGCTTTTAAACTCCTTGTCAGAGATCTTTGCCAAGAAAAACATTGGTCCAGTGGCATATGTTGGTGGAGCAATGTAAGGTTGCTCTAATTCCCTTACTTTGTTTTTCCCTCCTCCCATGTGACAACTACTCCAAGAATCAGACTGCCAGTCTGGCAAGTTGAGATCCAGAAACTTACTGCTAATTACCATGTTTACAATTCCCAACCTGTCTGTTGGTGCCAACAATCAAACTGCATCCTCTTGAGTGCACCAAAAGACACTTGCTGGCAGTAAGCTTCCTAAGGTTCCAGGCTGGCTACATTAATTACTGTTAACTTAATTTTCGTGTATTGAGAAGCAGCTTTAATTAGCAATTGCATGGATTAAAATGATCCTTTTATGAGTTTCAAGGAATAGCAGCTTGACTTATGGACTGCTTACCAACCTATATGTCTTTAATTTGGAAACACAAGTGGTAGTAAATTTATATGTGGTCTAACAAAGAAAATAGGAAGATGTTTAATAAAAATCACACCAGGAAATGAAAGGTTATTCCTTCCCTTTGAAATATAATAAGCAGCTCTAAAAAAGCAGGTTGGGTATTTGTTATCACTTCTCAGTAAACATTTGACTGGACAGAATAACCTACATTCTCACGGCATATTACTGAATCAAAGTATTTAATGAATTTTTCAAAAAGGCATGTATTTTGTGATCTCAGTGAAAGAGAACCCAAACTCAAACAACTGCAGAGCACAGCCTGAGCAGAGAGGATTGCATTTGTGCCCTGCAGGTCCTAGCCCAAGACTCCTGAAGTCCACCTGCCTACTCAGGCAAAACTGACTCAGTTGGGATCCACAAAGCACATGCTTCAATCCTGCCGGAATCAGCAGAGTGTACTGTGCCTGAAGAGCAGCTCATCTCAGCAGCCAGGCTGGGCTGGGAGGGCTTGGGGACCTGCATGTGCACCCCAGGACCCAGCAAGAACACGGCACTGAGCATTACACGAGAATGTGCTACCTGCTGAAGGCCTGTGCCCTTGGTGCTGTGCCTGCAGAGCCCACCCACTGCCCACAGTTACGCCGCCCCCCCAGCAGCGATTCCTTTCCTTCTGAATTTCCATCGCAATGGCATTCACAGTCTCCATGATGCCAGCCTTAAAATATTGGTCAAGATTTCACAAGAACTGCACTATACCACCTCACTGAAGAAGTTTTTTCCTGTTCTCCAGCTGACATGAAAGTCGAAGACAAAGTGCAGAGCTATCCCATAGCTCTGTCCACAATGTGGCTCGGTGCTCATCAGGCAGAGGCACTGCCAGCCTCAGCAGCACAAGACTGTCCTCGGTCAGTGCTGTCGGACACACCAGCAGAGTATGGATGCCAGCACAGCCTGCCAGATAGCCCTGCCTGGGCTGAGACTGCAATAGGTCTCCTCTTTTAGGAGCAGTTTGGTTTGTCACACTCATCTGAAAACTGACGTTTCTAAGAGGAACCTTGAAGTCAGAGTGTAGAGCAGGGCCATGTCCATATCTGCTTATGATAATGCTGGTCCTACCTGGGTCCCAAAATTCAAACTACTTTTAAGTGCATAAGGGTAGATTTAGGGGTCTGATTTTAAGTGCCTTTTTCTTAAAATTTGGTCTAACTGTGCAGTAACAGGCCACAGTGAGGCTGTCTTTTCTGCCCTGCAGTAGATTCTCCACCATCTCACAGAGTCCCGAGAGACCAGCCAACCCCCTTTCTCTCCTGGAAGCATGTCTGGGGTAGCCAGCCACTGCAAGGCTCTCACTCTTACACCACGGTCCTACTCTGTGGGGCTGCAATAGGCTACTAAGGAAAATATAACCCAGGGGGAAACTCAGGCATAGAAAAATTAGTGTGAGATAGGGGAAGTGGAGTAAACAAAAGAGACAGACATTAAAATCAACAGGTGTTTTGACTTACAAGGGGAAGAAGGAAAACAAAATGAATGAGTGCTTCCAGAGGAGGCAGTCTGGATCTACTCTGGTCCTAAAGCGAGAGAGTGGAAACAAGCATTTAAGAGCAGTTCATTTATACAAGGTATAACGAATATGCTGAGCAAACTACTAAATGAGGCAATAAACCTGCATCTCAGAGAATGGTCTAAAAGTAGTTAAATTGGCACTTTAGAGGAAAGAGATATCCAAAGCTGCAAAGGCAAACAGCAGTATGTGGGAATGTGCGGACATAGATCACGTGGCTCTCACTATTGATGCATTTTCCCTCCCCAGCCTGGCCTGCTCAGCTTCATTACTTAGATTTTGTGTAACTTACAGACATAGTCTAAAGAGAATTGTCCAATTTCCACTCAGTTTATACTTTAGCAAGCAGAGAAGCTTGATTCATATAATTTACATAAAACATACATAAAACTGAAAACAAAATAGCTTAAGAGCATATGGGCAAAGTACACATGAGCCACAGAGGAAACGGAGTAAAAAAGGACACGGAGCCAAAGCATTGTCTGGATTGTGCTTTGCTAAGGGGGGAGGGGAGACCAAAGGGGGGGGGTTGAGTGTCTTATGTATGCTAAACATCTCATAGACAAACAAATTCTCATTGTTGCAGGCCCTGTACCTCAGGCTCATCACTGGACTATCAGCCACACAGACCTACCTAACCAACAACATAATTCTAGATGGGGTTTTTGTACGGCATCTTTTTTTTTTTTTCTAGGTAAAAAGGAAATATTGTTGAAAACCTTCTGCAATGACAAGGCAAGAAGGTGGCATCGGTGTGCATCAAGCTAGTACTTCATTCCTCCCGTTATCTCTCAGACATCTCCTTTTCTCATGAAAAAGGCAGTGAGCTCTCACCCTGTGAGTAAGCCCAGGTCAGCGTGCTGCTTCCTGGAGAGCAGCAAAGGCTCTGAGCTCTTGCCCCTGATCTTGAGACCATTCCTCCTACAGTTCTCTGCAACTGCTGAGTCCTGGCAGAGCCATCAGACATTCTCTGAGAGGAGACGCCACCTGCCAAGTGCCAAAGCTGATATTCCTCCTATGGTGTGGTAGGCTCCAAATCGTGCATCTCTCCCCATTTGCCTGAGGAGTCATCCTGGGTACTAACAATAGACTCCATGGAGGCTGGTGAAGCTCAGACTGCCTCACCAACTTGTGTCTGAATTCAGTCATTTCCAGTGAGCAATATATAAATAGATGCTGCCTCATTATTGCTGTATATTGTGCAAAGGCTTTAGCCACAGATGAAGCTTGCCTGCTTTCCTTTTATGGATGAAAAGCATGATCCCAGAGCCTATGTGAGATCTCTGCTCATGTCAATCAAACCACACCAGGATGAAGAGTTTATGCTCTTAGGTCCTCGTTAAATGGCAGCCACATGGCCATGGGAAACATCCATGGGAATAAAATGCGGCTCTGCATGTGTGCATAGGCACATTTAGACTCACGCATACCAAAACCAAATGAAAACAGAATATTAGTGGTCTCAGACTATTTTTTCTATTTCTTTTCAAATCCCAGACAAGGCTGGGCTACTCTGACACAAATCTCATTTGACGTTATTATAAATCACTGATTTACACTAATGGAAAGGTTAGCCTTTGATTTAAAAAGCAAACCTTAGTGGCTGGCCCAAGGCCCAAGCCTCTCAGCCTTTCAGTCTGGGTTGCTGTAGCACATTGATACTTGCCAGCTAAATTTGATCATGAGCTCTAGTGAAGGCAAGCTATCGATATTTCAGAAAGCCATTCCTCACACTTCTGAGCAGCAAACGGCCCATCACTAAGAAGGCCAAACCCTTGTCAGCGTGAGCTGACTTCTGTGAAATGAAATACTGACCTTACTGCTAGCTCCAGAGTTAATCTCAGAAGAGAGATTTTATTAGAGAAAGCAGAGCTATTATTCTGCCTCTTTACAGGGCACGTATTTAATATTTGCATCCAAGAAATGTGGAATACTTGTCATTCGGTAAAAATTAAAACATAAAAACTCCACTTAAGTATTGGGGGGGGAGATTTATTTACTTGGTTTGCTTTCCTTGGATTTTGCATCACACCCCTTCAGCCTCCTTTCTCTTGTTGGAGTTTTTCCTCCCATTGTACCAGGGAGGCTGGAGCAGAGCAGGCAGCATTGACTCACTGCAGCTTCAGCAAATGAACATTAAACACGTCTATTTTCATCTCTATCCAAGCCTCTGGATTGGTCCTGCATTCTTTGCTGGTAAGAATTTACATGCACAGAAATGATGAGCACCTAAACAAGGAGAGCAAAAGGGAATAGTTTTGTTTCTTGCTTCCTAGAGCCAGACTTGAAGATCCTGTTCTCATCAGCGGACTCTATGAATGGCTGAAGGCAAATGGGTTTATGTCATCACATGTATGACAGCCACATGATGTCAGAACATAACAAAGGACAATATGACATGGGCAGTTAAAAAGAAAAGGGCTGTACTGAAACCTTGAATGTCATTATGTTTTGTCCTTTTCACAACTCCAACTTCTGGAAAACATGAAGGGAAAAGGCCTCTTTCTTTAAAATGGAAAAATCACCACTGCTTAAACTGAGGTCTGAGAAAGCTTCCACTGCCCTTCTCTATAGTTCAAGACATTCATAAAAAAAAATAGGAAATTAAATGATCCTGACATTTCTAAAATAAAACATGTTGAGAAACAAAAACCCTTTCATCCCTTCCAACCTTTTGCATCTACCACGAACAGGGAGAGGGCAGCCAGACAGGGGAGGAAAGAAAGTAGGGGAATAAGAAACAATTTTTTCCTGCAGTGGTCATTTTTAACAACCAGATCATCAAGACTGGACTGTTTCTCCAGTAAAACAGCAGGCATTGGATGGTATCATTTTGGATTTCAAAGATTAGTTTTGGCAGTTTGATGAAGAGGTAGTACTGCTCTATGTTTTCTCAGGGTAACCAGGCAAGTTATCACCCGAAGAATGATTGTTAAAGGATGAGTTTCCAAATGATGTGAAGCGTTAAAGCATCAAGCCTCCCTGCTCTTATTTACCACCTAGCTTTAAAAAATTAAATCCTTTATAATACAGTGATTACATTGATGCCTTTTTATTTGAATGTTCTATCAACTTCTTGTTAGGAGAATGTGAATACTTGCAAAGCTATTGCTAACAGATAATCTAGAAGTCATATGAAATCTATGTTATTTATGTAAATGCCTCTGTAAGATGCAGTGAAATGATTCTTTTTTGGTAACAGGCTGCACGATCAAATGCTGTAGAGTTCTGGTTCAGAATGTCCCTCTCTCTCCAATCAGAGAAGACCAATCCCATGGTGATCACTTTGTCATTGATTCACAGGGATTTAAAAGATAAGCTTGACCTGAGAACATTAATAAACTTTGTGATAGTGTCTTGACTTAGTAAGAAAACTGCTAATACTCGAAACAAGATTATGAATCAGCAATTGTTAATATTAATGAAAAGTCAGCTATATTTTCCCAACATTTTGTGCCTAATGTAATAATGTGAAAGGGGTGTATGCTACATGCAACTCAGGTGAACTGTTACAGAACAATACTGTGGTGACAATTGACCTTGAAACAGAAAAAAGATTAAGTCTGACTTAATCCGAAATATGCTGAGAGAGTAGCTTGGAAAGTTTAAGTAGCCTTTTATGGGCCTACCTCTTTCCTTCTAGTGATGTAAAGTATTGGGGAATTATCAGAGCCATTTCAGCTCCATGGAGCTTCTGTGTCACAGAAGTCAGAAGCAAGAAGGCCTCCCCAGATGGCTCTCCAGTCCTTGTAGGGTGACTGCTGCCTGCAGTGAGTTGGCCAAGCTAATTTTATATCTCCTAGACAAGGGCTTTCCTGCTCCATTACTTTATACCATTCCTGCTGGTTAGAGAGGTAGTTGGTACACTGAAAGGAAATGTTTCTTGATAGCCATGCCGCATTTTCTCCCTACATAGCTCCTGGGTGTATTTGCACACATCAGGATACATCGCTTTTCTGCAGACAGAAGTAGTTCTGGCCCCCTGAAATCAGTGGAAAATTCCCACTGGTTTCTGTAGGAGAATGATTTCAAAAGCAGAATATTAATTTCATTTATCCATATGGGCATTATTATGCAATTTTGGCTAGGTATGTACATTCATATATATATAACTCCTTTCAGCTATATATTCAGGGTTTTTATTTTTCCCATCAATCAACCCCTCTAGTTTCTGGAACATTTCACCTAATTTCCTGTTGGCTGCTTTTAACTAGATATGGGTTTTTTCACAGAAAGCACACTATCAAATATGTGTGGTGTTACAGCCCTGGCTTCCACCTTTCTGGAGTATTCTCCCAGTGCCACACGGCTATACTTCCTCACCTAACATTCCTAGTGCCTCTCCTCTTATCTGCCCTCTGGCTCTGCAAAACTGTGGCATATTTACCCTCTTCCATCACCTCCAGGCCTTTTCTCTTTGCCTTCCTTAGGACCCTCTCTGTCCTTCAATGTCAGACTCTTTCCATCACCTCTATGAATTCTGGCTTGGGTTTTCACTTTTAGACTTCTTATTTTTGGCCCGTCATTTAAATTTCTTTTGAGTCACTGTTATTATCGAGCCAACATTTATAAATAGCTCTATGCATTGCAGGTATGTGATAATCAAGTCCTTTGATTTTTGAGCAATTTGGTTACTAAATGATAGCAATAAAAAGCACACAACCATCATGGGCATTAGCCCAGGAAATGTTTCCACCATTAAGGCTTTCAGGAGGCAGATGCTGAAACTGGTAAAAAATTATGATCATTAATAATGAGTGTTATGATTTACCTTTACAATACTAGATGGTGAGGTGTCATAACAGCTAAGGATAATAACTGGGGGGTGCTTTTCAGGAAAATAGTAACCTTTTAAAAGGAAGAGAAGAAAAAGCCTTTCGTGTATGTACAGTTACTATTTATTAAAAAAAAAAAAAAGAAAAAAAAACAAAACACATCAAAATCCAGCTGTATACATTAGTTCTAGTGTGATGTAAAGAACCAGGAAAAAAAAAAAAAAAGACTGGTTAGCTTATTCTTACAGCTGCAAAGTATGAACATAGCTGTGTGGATGTAGAAGTATTACGGCTTTTTGTTTCCTAAGAAAGCCCTATGAACCCTAGAAGCCACCTAAGCTGGCACAAAAGGCAATAACCTGTTATGGGAAGAAATCTTATGCTCCCTTCAAAATCAGATGTAGTCTTAAAAGTGGAAAGCAAGCAGAACTGATCCCAAAGAAAGGCATCTGCATAACTGTACATATCTATATGCAACAATGTGTGCATTTATTTTAGGCAAATTTGAAGGCAGCAAGAGGAATCACACCACCGGTCACAAATAAAGCACAGCCCCTGTTGAGGTGAGTGGGAGTTGTGCCTCTGTCAGGTGTGGGAGAGTGGGGCTTTTCATATTATGCTGTAGCCTCCCTTCAGAGGGATATGTGTGTATATATATATGTATTCATTTGACTCAGACATATGCACATATATAAGGTCTGTAGGCTTAAATATTTGTGGAAAGAGCACCTGCAATCAAATGGCAGTCCTCATTACTTCAGTGAGGGTACTGCTAAGCAGAGTGATGTTTCCTATTACAGACAGACCCAGGCAAAGCAGTTTCTCTGCCTGCACGGGGCAATAGGGACCAAAGGTACTCTTCCTTCTCCCTCTCCCACCTTGGGGCGCTATGTACCCGTGCTGCTCGGGGCACAGCCCTTTTGGCAGTCCCTCACCCAGGGAAAACCCGAGAAGT
>JANHFX010012840.1:0-13675 GCA_027560015.1 Chloroceryle amazona | reverse complement strand
TGACCCTGAGTGCACCTTGTCCACGCTGAACTGCCTCACCTAGGGGCTGTGCCCATGGTCCAGCAGCCCTGTTTCAGCCCAGCCCTGAGCCTTCAGTTTCTGCCTCAGCTGTTCCATGAGCTTGGCTTCGCCACCAGTCCAGCCTCTGGCCCTGCTGCCTGGATGGACTTTAGACCTGTGTTGTATCCTTGACCCCATCTGCTGCTGATCCTGACTGGACTCCCTGGGTGGACCCTGCACCTGATTCATCTCCTGCACTTACACAGGGCACTGTCAATGGACCCTGTATTGCCCACCTTGCATGGCTCTACTGGGACTGTACCCTGGTCCCTGAGAGCACTGCCCATGTTATGATCACCCTGGGCCCCTGGCCCATGCCAGGATTGGCTTGTAGATGATTTCTGCTTTTGCTGCTCCCAGATAAGAAATTGTTTTAGTAGATGAGAGAAGTGCCTTTTTAAAAAAATCTACATATATTTTGCCTTTACAAAGATGTTACTAATTATTTCCCTCTCCTCCCCAAGGAAATCTCTCCATTAAAAAAAAATCAAACCAAACCAAAACCTTTCTTTGTGCATATCTTACATGTTCTCTGAACAAGTTTATTGAGAAAGTCTTTTGGATGTGTACTTTGGCAAGTGCTTGATAATTTTCTTGCTATTTTGTAGTTGCTTTTAAGCAGCAGAAATGGAAAAGCTCTGTCTCCACACAAGTAGAAATGCCTCCTTGCGATTTTGTACCTGAAAAATACAAAGTAAGTCATACTTACTGCACTGAATTTAAATGAAACTGCATTACTGTGTTTGAGTGTTAGGCTCATCTGCTATAATCAGTACTTTAAACAATATAAATTTGCTTGTTTGGTCAAAACCCAGTTCTGTTATAACCAGGATATAATTTACAGATATGCAAAAGTTATATAACTTTTATGGCCAATCTGTTGATTTGCAAAACTTTAAGGACGAGCTAAGCACAGGGCAGCAGTGTTATTTCAACAGTCACGTTTCAGAGGTTTATAATGCCCTATATGTGCCAGAATTTGTTAAAATCTTAGTTCTGTGAACAACCACTGTGGTGGGGTAATCTGTGTGAGCCACTACAGCTCCATTAGTCTGGATCTTTAGAAAGTATAAACGGATACTGACTTTTTTTATTCCAATCAGTCCTATCAGTATGAACGCATGCAGAAGATTCGTGAACAAAATATTTCTCCTTCACTGCGAATGTATTACAAGAAGCCATTGTTGCTGCATCAAGGACATATGCAGTGGTTGTTTGATTATGAAGGACGACGATACCTTGATCTCTTTGCTGGAATTGTCACTGTCAGTGTTGGTCACTGTCACCCGTAAGTATGTTACCATTTTATTTATGCTCTAAAGTACAGTAAGAGTTACCTGTGTTGTTTTTGCTCTTCATCTGTGGTACTGTGAGCCTAAAACCAGAATGTAATTCACTGAATTGTCACATATCACTTATATTAAGGTAAATTTCCACTACATTTTGAAGAATTCATTAATTTTGTCTACTTGTTCATTGGTCTGGCACAATGTCTTCATTTTCGGAATTAGTAAGAGGTAGATGTCTGTATTTGTGAGTGCATGTGTGTGTGCAATTGAATCCCTTTGTCTCTTCTTGTGCTACAAGCAGAAAAGTAACTATGGCAGCCCAGAAACAACTTGCTCGCCTGTGGCATACCACTAATATCTACATGCACCCATCAATCCAGGAATATGCTGAAAAGCTAACTTCTCTTCTTCCAGATCCACTTAAGGTACTTTGCTTCTGATGGGATGTCTGCTTATAAGTAATATTTAATATAAAAATGTGTATTAAATAAATGAAAGACATTATATCTATGGAGAGGAAACTTGTATGAGGACTACAGACTGACAGATAAAGAGAGTATGATGACCCTCAAGGCCTTTTGTTTAGACCTGGACATAGGCAAGCATAATATCACAGTATCACTGTGGTTGAAAAGGACCTTTAAGATTATCAAGTCCAACTGTTACTGAACTCTGCCAGGGCCACTACTATGTCTTATCTTTGAACACCATCTCTAGATTGCTTTAAAATACATCCGGGGGTAGTGATTCAACCATCTCCCTGGGCAGCCCATTCCAGTCTTCGATAACCTTTTCGGCACATTGTTTTTCCTAATGTCCAACCTAAACCTCCCCTGGTGCAACTTCAGGCCATTTCCTCTTGTCCTCTCAGTCCTATCCCAAGCTCCTGTTCTTACTGTTCTTTCCCTCAGCAGTGACTGAAGGGGTATTGCCAACTTAAATTACTGAGGGATCTAAACATTAACTATTCTTATGTATAGCTAGCCTGAATTCACTTGCCTGCATGATAATTCAGTGTGAAGTATTGGACAGCACTTTGTGTAATGAGTGCTACTGATACTTAAATAAATAAACGACATAAATGTCATGTTTCATATGCCCAGAAATAGTTAGAAAAATAGCGGGTTTGTTTTCAGGTAAAAATGAATTGGTGATAAAATGAATTTGGGCTAGCGGACGAGTGTGAAGCTATCACAATCTTTGAAATTGAAGGAGAGAAAAAAAAAATAAAGCATCTGCATAATTTAAGCAGTGGATAATCTCAGTCATTTCTGAAAATTAACTTTAAAAGCACTGACACTAGAATTTGAGCTGTTTTCAAACGTCAAAACTTCTATTCAGGATATCCCCTTAATATTTATGTGCTGCCAATAGGCAAAACAAACTTTGCTTACCTTTTCTGTTTCATGGTTGTATCTGTGTATGTCACTCCAAGTAACTAACGTGTAGGGACACTGTACAGACCTTTTTACCCGTATGAAGGTTATTTCTATTCAGTCAGTCATGCTCATTTAGACACTTCCCTTTTTCTTTAAATGACCGACCCATCTTAGGAAAACCTGAAGACTCCAACTTTTAGAGATTGTTCTGTACTCTGCCTGAGTTGGTCAGCTTCGTTCTCATCTGTAGTGTATGTGCAACACTAAGTTTATTGTGGTGAAGTCACCTTGTGGTATGATAGGTTACAGCTCGTAATGGTACTAAGTGACATGATCTGATGCTGGATGGGAAGGTGGTGATTGTGATCTGTACTGATGCTAAGCATTCTCCTGTAGGTGGTTTACCTAACCAACAGTGGGTCAGAAGCCAATGATTTGGCTATGTTCATGGCAAGGCTATACACTCGCAACTTCGACATCATCTCTTTCAGGTAATGGTGACAGATCTTTTACAAAAGTCATTTGTGTATGTGATCACTGAAGAAATAATAGAGAACTCTTTGAACCCAGATCTGCTGAGGAGAACACAAGTATTTTATTTAACAAAGAGGAGTAAAACAGGAGTTAAAGATTTGTGACAGTATCTTAGTAGTAGTTTGCATACAAAACACCACCTGCAGTTTTTGCTTTTGTTTGTCAGAAGAGGGTCTAGTCCCTGTGCTCAGGGCATGCTTCTGTGGACCTTCCTTCACAGCCAGAGAATGCTCCAGCAATTGCTACTTTCTTCCTTCATTCCAGACTTGCAGGGCCCTGCTTTTGTGAGGGTACAAAGGTACCTCTTGAATAGTGGTGCAGCAGACCACAGCAGGGAACTGCTCTGGCTGAAAGTTAATCTGGCAGAAGGATTGTTTTGTTTTGTTTGTTTTTCTGATGTATTTTTCTGCCATATCCCTGAACCAGAGTTCATTTCACAGGTTCACAAACAGCTCTTCCAGCTTAACAGCAGAGGGGGTGCAGGGGTAAGGGCTCCATGAGCACCAGTGTAAGCAGTTCTCTTTTCTGTGCATCTCAGGTGGCCTCAAATAGAATAAACGGCCTTGTTATGAAGAGCTGTATTTCTCTGTTGTTCTGTTCAGCAGAACATTGGGTACCCACCTTGCTTGTATAATTCTTATTAATGAACTTTTCATTTGTGTATAAAACTGGCAGCAAACCACCATGTGGTTTAATGATTGGCAGCATCTGTTCGAGAGAGCAGCAGTTCCCAAGATTCAAAGAACAATGACATTTGCTCTGGAGGGCTCAGGTGCTACATCAGAACTTTGTGAGGCACTGTTGTTGGCTCCTGTCATTGTTCTCTTCTTGCAAACATTACCTCACAATTTTAACCTTTGCAATTTCAGGAAACCAGTGCAGATGGGCAGTCATGGATCTTGAACCAGAGGAAAAAACAGCAGTAGGAATCTTCTTGTTTTGAGTGTAACAATACACATTTTCCCCAACAATTTGTGTCTGACAAGTATGCCTTCTCAGAACTAATATTGCTACAGTCTTTTCTTGGAAATGAATGATGTTCTTGTGCTTTGTTTGTTTTCACAGAGGAGCATACCATGGAGGCAGCCCTTACACTCTGGGATTGACATCTATTGGTCTTTATAAGCATGGCATTGCCAATGGCTTTGGCTGCTCAACAGTGAGATCTTTTACTATTTTTTTAAAAATAATCTGGGTAGCAGTTTATTTGGATATTTTAACAATTAGTACATTTTCTATCCTTAAAGTGTTTTATGATCACTAAATAAAGTGCAGTGTAGCTGTTCCTGCTGTGTAAGCACAAGAATAGCCAGGGTCCCTTTTCCTTCTCTGTATAGTTACTTAATTTGAAGTCAGGACATCCATAACACAAGTGGTCATGCTTTATAGTGCTTTAGTTATGCTTGGTGTTTGTGTGGAACTCTGTATAATATGCTAAATAATAATGCTCAGAACCCCTGTTCTCAAGTTTGTTTTGACAAATATGTGCAAAGCTGCTTTCAGCTGATCTGAAGCAGAACCTCCCCTGGAATGAAAAAAAAAAACCAAACTCTATGATGTCCTTCATTTTAGCAAAGGAGACATATCTGTTAAGGAGATCCACTGAGGATAAATGGCAATACGTTATCTCCCTTCTCTTGAGCAGATGGCAATGACTTTCTCTCTCCTTGAAGCTGTCATTGGCTACTCTGATCTGCACTGGTTATAACTCAGCCACAGCACTAGCTATGTGAAGGGTCTGTTATAGCAGCATCCCAACCTGGCTCAATAAATGGGTTGCCTAAAGTCATGTGCTATTTCATCATCAGACAGCACTGGAAGGCTGGAGTGCTCAATTTACAGCCTGTAATTACCCTGCTATTTCTGCCTATCCCCCTGTAGTTTGCAGATTTTTATCATACTTTGGATTATTGAAGTACGACTACCTGTGACTCTAAAAACGTTGCTATGAATCTTAGGTAACCGAAGCTGTGACTAACTTAAAGATCAAAACAAAGGAAAATTAAAACCCGAGTGACTACTCCTGGAGTAGTCTAGACTTCTTGTTTTCAAAACTGTCTCTGTTCTACCATTTGATGTTACTGCACAAATATTCTTCAGAGAAGTTGCTTGAACTAGTTATGCCCTTTGTCTCTAACAGACCTTTTTTTTTTCTTTTTTTCATTAATCACCTCTGACTGATCAAAATATCTCTTAGAAAGGTACTACCAAATCTGTTGCTATTTCTCTTATGCTTGACAGACAATGTTACCAGATGTTTTTCGTGGCCCGTGGGGAGGCAGTCATTGCAGAGATTCTCCAGTGCAAACTATTCGAAAATGCAGCTGTTCTGAAGGTTGGTCAATGACAAAAAGTATTGAGCTTTTAGATTAGAGAATACTAGAAGGCTGCAGAAATAGGATATATTTGCCACCTTAAGAAAGGTAGACTTCTGGTTAGGGTTTGCAAGGGCAAAGAGATAAAATATTGCAGAGAATCTCAGGCTCCTGCCTCAAATGAGAAAAAAATTTTGACAAGTGATTCCTCATATTCTCAGATTTCTTCTTAAGATCCCAGCATTTGATTCCAGCATTTGTCAGCTTTGGAAGCTGTGGAACTGTTTGCATCTGGAAGAATAGAAAGCTTCTTTGGTGTTTCCTGCTGTTTCTGTAGTTTTGACAGCTGTCCAGCTTTTGTTTTGGAATAGTACCAGTAGTAAGAACAACCTGAAGCCAGTAATAAGCAAAAAGTCTTAGAAGAGGCAAAACATTCCATACAGCACAATGTGAAATGTCCTCTATCCCTTTCCTGTTAACAATTACAGTAATTCTTTCCACTATTTCAACAGGCAGTCTTTAGTATTTTAATACACATGCATACATAACGGAATGTTTTCTTCTTAGGGTTCGTCTTACTAATGAATAGGAACATTAACTATACTGTTTGCTCTGCTCTTTATTTCAGTATAGACTGATAAGCAGCTGTATTATCCAGAATCCTTATAGCTGCAATAACCTAATGATTCCTTATGTCTTACGCTGATGTTTATTAACCCCTGAGAAAGTGTCTGCTTATTCTTTCTGCTGATGTGGGTGATTCACAAACACTTTCTTTAACCTTACTCCTGGGTAACATCTTACTGTCTGGCAGCTTTTTCTTTTTTTTTGGAACTGGCATTCCTTAAAATATATATGGTTTAAGAGAAAATAAGGGACTATCTCCTTTAATATCTAGGGTTTTACTATGCATTTGAGGGGTGATATTTACCATGCAGTCAGATAATACTTGTTGCTTAGATGTGTAATTTCATGCTTTGAATCTAGTTTTGTGTCATTTAAATTCACTTTAAACTATCTCCCCTGTAAACAGGTGTATGTCTTGCAAACGACCAGTACATTGAACAGTTCAAAGATACTCTGGATACCTCTGTGCCAAAGGCAATAGCTGGTTTTATTGCTGAACCAATTCAGGTAGGTAGTCTGCCATTTCTTGCTTCTGATAGCAAAAATACTGTGAGACACTCAAAGTTGTTTAGTTTCTAATATATTTATTCTTCCACATTTCTTACTTATTTTCTCTTTACTGTTTTTGAAAATTATAAATCAGTCACCTCTTTCCAGACATGTTGTCCACAGTATTTTTAGCAGCTTTCACCAAGTGGTGGCCACAGGATTCATTTTCTTGGTGCTTCACCCTAGTTTCAGAACTGCTGTATACATGGCTCATGAATAGGAAGAATGAAGAATATATCCTGGGAACAGGAAAAGCGAGAAAAAAAAAAAAGTGAAAATTGTGTCCTTGGAGACAATTGGAGCTGTTCTTTATTTGCTGTCTTCTAAGCCTTTACATACTTAAGTCTAAGAAGCTGTTGCAGTCCAGATGTAGAGTGGACATTTTGATCCAAATAAAAACTGGCAAGGTGAACAGAAATTGAGGAAAGAATGTTTTAAACAAAGGAGGGAAAGTGAATTCCCTATGTCATCAGACACAGTTTCCGGGTTTCTCAGTGTGTAGGTTTTCAAGGTACTTGCTTCAGCATTTTATCTTTAATCCACTCTGTTTTACAATGATTCAGATCACAGTATGGCCTCACAAGCATTTATACCAGCACAATTAGTGAAACAGCAGACTGCCCTGTGGATTGGGAAGGAGTGGCCTGAGGAGTTGCTTTTTGAAGCACTTTTACTGATGAAGCCAGAAACTTGAGACAGTAGCCTTGCTATTACCTAAGGGTTGTTGCTATTTTTTTCTTATCACAGGATAGTCACATAGTGGAACTCCTGTTGCCTTGTTTGTTCCTGAAGACATTGTCTTTGTTTCTTTGTTTGGTTTCTTTTTGTCTTTCAGGGTGTTAATGGAGCTGTTCAGTATCCAAGAAGTTTCTTGAAGGAAGCTTATCAGCTAGTACGGGAAAGAGGGGGTGTTTGTATTTCAGATGAAGTGAGTTGTTTTTTTTTTACACAAGAGGAGCTCTAAAGTTGGGGTACCTTTGAAAGTCATCTGAAAGGAATCCAAGCGAAAGCAAAACGAAAGCCTGGAAATAATCCAAATTAAATGCTATACACTTCATAGCTTAACACAGCACATCTTTCCAAGCATAGGAGTCTCCCAGTTTTTACTGCTTTATTCCCATTTTAGACACAGGTAACATTAGTAGCAGACTCGGTCCTTACCTTTTGGGAACGGTGAATTCAGACAAATGTGCAGCTAATGAATACCAACTGTGATGTGAGATTTGTCATGTAACACATCCTCTTATGAGTGTTGTTGGCATACATGAACTCTGTAGAAGGGGGCTGATTGCTGTAACCTCTGCAAATATATTTTGTAAATAGAATTTCCTTAGATAAAGATATTTTTTAAGTAGTAGCAAATGGTGCAAAGTGATGGTGGAAGTACCTCAGGCATTGCAGTGGTAGAAGTCAGCAATTGTGAGGTTGTCTTTGAAATGTAATAACTGAATTTCCTCTCCATTTTGAATTGGAAGCTGCAGCTTATTTCTGCATCTCACCATTCCTAAAATGTGATGACATTATCTCTTTCAAAGGTGAAAGAAAAACCCAATTACAATAAATAGTATTTTGTGCAAAGTCATATGAATATGAGAGGGGATCTTATTAATGCCTATAAATATCTATGGGGTGGGTGTCAAATGGAAGGGGCCGATCTCTTTTCTGTAGTGGCCAGCAACAGGACAAGGAACAAGGGATATAAACTTGAGCATAGAAGGTTCCACCTCAACATGAGGAGGAACTTCTTTACTGTGAGGGTGACAGAGCACTGGGACAGGCTGCCCAGAGAAGTTGTGGAGTCACCTTCTCTAGAGATCTTCAAAACCCATCTGGATGCGTTCCTGAGAGACATGCCCTGGATGATCCTGCTTTGGCATGAGGTTGGACTCAATGATCTCTAGAGGTCCCTTCCAACCCCTAACATTCTATGTTTCTATGATAAGGATCCTAATACAAGTTGACACCATTGCAGTTTACCTAGTTGCAGTTCAATGCAAATCAGTGACAACAGAAAGACGAAACATATTGTAAAATGTGAGAAAATGATGGGGATTCCTCTGGATTTTTCTTTTGAAAGGTACAGACAGGATTTGGACGGACAGGCAGCCATTTCTGGGGATTTCAAACACATGATGTAGTCCCTGACATTGTTACTTTGGCAAAAGGAATTGCAAATGGCTTTCCAATGGCAGCAGTTGTTACAACAAAAGGTATAAGTGTTCTGTTCTACTAAGATTCAAAATAGAGTAAAATAATTACTGTGTGTTCAAACAGCTGAGCTTTATTATTAAACTTTGTCTCGATCTTATCTTTTAACAAATGAATGGGATTCTCATTACTCACTTGTTTTACCGAGTGCTGAGCTATACCAGTGCAAAGCTTTATTTAAATGGGGATAGTTGTGTAACTGAAGCAGGGATGACATTGTGAGTCATTCATATAGCTGGATCCTGAAAATCCTCACTGAACTAAACATTTTACTAAATGTACTGTGAGTATGTAAGGCAGCATGTTAGCCAGTTGATTCATACAATAACTGGCAGAATCTAGTGAAGAAAACTTGTAGATGTCAGTTTAAGGGGAGAACTGACAGCATGTATTAGAAGTGTGACTCTTTTTTTTAAAAGTCTGATTTTAGCATCTGCAAGGCACTGGTTTTTGCAAATAGTCATATTTTGCACAGACAACTTGCAGGAATAAAAAATGAAACCTTCCTACTGCCTTGTGTCCAGTAGAATCAGGGTTGAAGCACAGCAGATTTAAGTTAAGTTAAAGCAGGGAAGTACTGTTACCAAACATAAAGAGTAAGAGTAATCAGTCTTTTTCTTTTTCTTTTAGAGATTGCAAGTTCCTTGGCTCAAAGTCTTCACTTTAATACATTTGGAGGAAACCCTTTGGCCTGCGTAGTTGGAGCTGCAGTTCTTGATGTAGGGAGAACGTTATATAAATTTATGCATTCTGTGCTTTTTCTTGTAGCAAAAGATGAAAAATGTATTTATTGCTACTATAAAGTAATATGAAGGCATTTTTTTAAATAACTGTATAAAATGCATTAACATATGCATGTATTATGCATATATGGCCAGTGTGCCCTAGGTGTAGGAAAAATTCCTATTTAGTTTCACTGCAAAATTTTCATACCTATAGCAGGGAGTCGTCTAATTGTTCTCTGAATCAACTTTCTTTGTCTCCTTTACGTTCTTTACTTTGTTAATAAAAATGTAGGAAAGCATTCTTTGAAAAGCTTTAACTAACTCCTCCGTAGGACTACACAAATCCTCAGCTAAACTAAATTTATACTCTGACACACATGATTAACAAAATCATTTCACTTCCACAACTTTCACTAGATAGTGAAAAATATTTAAGGTCAGAATTCCTTTTGAAAAAAATCTCTTGTGAAAAAGACAATAGAAAAATTTGCAACTTATTTCACTTACTGTCCAGCTGAGACAGTGCGTAGTAGGTCACTGTTTAATTTGCTTTGATCATGAATTACTGGATTAAGTTTATGGAATAATAAGTAAAATGTGAAAAATGCCACAGCAACTTCAATTGTACTCTGATGCCATTAGAGGATTGTTAGAAAAGAAAGTATTAAGGATTGTAAAAGTGAAGGAGCATAGTCTGCAAGGAAGACATGCCATCAAGCTAAACAGTGTTTAACTGACTATGTTGGAAGCTTTTCCTGCAACACTGTTGTAGTGTATTATTTTAACCAGGCTATTGAAGAAGATGGTCTACAAAAAAACAGTGAGGATGTGGGAACATACATGCTATTGGAGTTGGCTAAGCTACGGGATAAATTCGAGATTGTTGGAGATGTCCGTGGCAAGGGACTTATGATTGGAGTAGAAATGGTGACAGATAAGGTTAGTGATTTACTTTATTCCTTTCAATATACAATGCCATTGAAAGTTTTATCACATTTTATTTCAGTTGAAATTATAGGAATATTTTCTATGAAAAAATACATCTAGCAAAATCAGAAAACATTGCTCTGGCTAAAAATGAGCCAGAACATTCCATCATTCCACAGACTTTACACACTTTGTGTAAACAGTGACTTGGTTGCCTTAATTGCATAAAATCACCTTAGAAAGCAGATTAATTATACTGCTAATTATTTTAGCCAGAGTTGTGGGTGGGATTTATGGAAAAGAACACAATATCTAATTTGGAGTATCTAAGTGAAGTTGAATGTTCACTTTCCTTAGTGCAGTTGTCTCCCTCTTCCACCTGAAGAAATCAGTCAGATCTGGGAGGACTGTAAAGACATGGGTGTTCTGATCGGCAGAGGAGGACTCTACAGTCAGGTACCGAACTTCTAGTTATGACTTATTTCCTGTCCTCGTGAACTACATCCCATTTTCAAGCTGAAATAATTTTAGTTTAATAAATAGAAATCACAGGCTCTTAGGAAGTACCTTTAATTTTGCTTCTTTTATAAAGCTGACAGGAGCTGTTTGACTCTTTTCAGGTATTCTGAGCTAGCTTTAACCTTGAGTTTTCCTTTAGAGAGACAACTTCCCCTAGAAAAGCAATGTGCTATAGTCTATATAAATTAGAAGAAATCAGCAATATTCAGGCCTGCTGAGCCTTTGTTGCTGTTCAGGTTATCACCTGACCTGTCAGTACAGAAAAAAGCTTAGTTTTACTGTTCTTTCAGTTTGGAGAGATTGTAACCTTCTACCTGTAAAGAGTTGTTAATAAGTTTAGCGGTGCAGCAAGTAAGAACTGCATGTGAAGGGGCATCAGCCCACACCAATTGAAAAGGCACCTTGCTGTACCCACCAGCTTCCTACAGCATGTAAGTTAACAGCAGAGAGTTGCTGCAGGGCTGGTCAGGTCAGTGAAGCTCCACTGGCATGGCGGAAGCAGCTTCTGTGAGATAGATGCAGGATGGCTCAAATAAAAAGGTTGCTGCATTGGACTTGATCAAAGAAGGTGATGAGCTATGAAGATTGAGTATCTCTCTAGTAAGGAAAGGCTGAGAAAGTCGTGGGGCTGTTTAGTCTGTCGAAGACTGAGAGGGGATCTTATTAATGTTTACGAATATCTGAAGGGTGGATGTCAAGTAGAAGGGGCCGGTCCCTTTTCAGCAGTGCCCTGTGATAGGACCAGAGCTAATGGTCCTATCACCTCACCATGAGGAAAAACTTCTTCACTGTGAGGGTGACGGAGCCTGGAACAGGCTGCACAGAGAGGTTGTGGACTCTCCTTCTCTAGAGACTTTCAAGACCTGCCTGGATCTGTTCCTGTGTGGCCTGCCCTGGGTGATCCTGCTCTGGCAGGGGGGTAGGATGCAATCATCTCCAGAGGTCCCTTCCAACCCCTACCATTCTACAATCTTGAAGGTCTTTTCCAACAAAAACAATTCTGTGATCTGTCACCTTATTGGCTCTTCCCCAAATCACAGACCAGAACAGAGGGTGCAGCTCAAAGTGTAGTAAAAGCTGATTGTCTCACAACAGTGCTGGTTTTCTGTGATTGTTAACCTCACTTGGGGCCGTGGGTGGGAAAGATCATTATTCCTCTCTGGCTGCATAAAGTCATGTGATATGATGACAAATTTAAACTGAAAGTTTCAGACTTCTGTGGAAGTTATATACTCTTGGAGACATCATAATACAGATCAAACATTTGGATTTAAGAACCTATGTTCTTGACATGTTAAACTGTACGTATATCCATTCCCAATCGACATGCATTCAAGCTATAGTACTCTAACTGAAAGTTAGTATTTAGTGATTCTTTCATAATACATTCTCTTAGAAGCCTTAAAAAAAAAAAGCCTGTAATGTAACAACAAATCAGCTGACACAATGCAAAAAGCTGCCACTCTCAACAGATGCTGCTTTTCTCTGTGGCAAAGCCGTCAGAAAGGAGAATACACCTGTACCTCTGTTCTTTCTTAATAAAAATCCTCCAAGGTTTTATACAAGCTCTGTCTGGAATAATAGCTGCAAACAGGGCCTTTTCTAGATCGGTCTCTTCTGGAGTTCATTGCTTTGTCATGAGAGTGGAGTAGGTGCAGTTGAGTCCCCGATTGCCCCACTTCAGAATGCTTTTACCAGAAGCCTCAGTCCTGTTCTGCTCTTCTCCTATACTACTATTTGGACACACTTTTGATTTTCTGGGGCAGAAGGTGTTGACCTAGATGGGCTGATAGAAACTGTATTCTTTCCATACAATTTTAAGGCTTTTTTTTCTCCCTCCCCAGACATTTAGAATTAAACCTCCTATGTGCATTACTAAAAAGGACGCCAACTTTGCGGTAGAAGTATTTCATACTGCTTTACAGAGACACATGGAAAGAGCAGCTGCAAAACAGATGTGATTTGTTTCCTTACCCAAGATGCACACTGAACCCGCAGTACTTGCCATCTAGACTCAGCAGTGATCTACACTGGACATGAAAATCACCGTCTGAAGATTAAATACTTTATCCTAAAAGCAATCTGACAGATCCAATGCTTAATAAATTTATTAGTTTATTAGAATATGCTCTAATGTGTTTTGTAAACATACAGCTCTGTTCTACAGTGTAGTTGTACCCTGATTGGATTAACTGGGCAGCACAGGAAGAGGCAGACATATATTCATCTTTCATCTATGAAAGTCCTATCAAAACTGGTAACTTTTTAGAAAGAATGACAGGAAAATAGTAATGTTGTTTTGGGCAAGTATACTCCCTTTGTGGCATCAGTAGTCCCCTTGGGGATGATACCAGTGCTGCAGTGGCATGTCTCCTGCTGCCCTGGCCCGCTTCCTTGGTACCGCAGCGCCTACTGCCAGATCTTAGGGATCCTGTCACAGGAGCACCACACACTTCTGAAGGGCTGTGAGTTAGTGTGCAGTGAGGTGCCCAGCTGCCTTCCACAGACGTCACTGCTTCTGCCCCCACTAAAACCTTGCCCTT
>JANHFX010012839.1:21432-54590 GCA_027560015.1 Chloroceryle amazona | reverse complement strand
GGTGCGGGCTGCTGGCGGGTGCGGGAGCTGTGTGCGGGAGGAGGGGGGGTGCAGGGGGTCAGCGAGACACCCCCCTCCGGGCGAGAGGGGCTCACGAGCCGGTCATTAAATGTGACAAAGGTGTCATTTGGTTTAAAAACGTTGCAGTCTAGCAAGCGTGCTTGGATTCGTGCTGATCTTGGCCAGCCTGTTAGGAAAAGGAGAGGCTTGGACATGTCACCTCTCTCCCAGCAGTGACACTTTCCCGTCCGTCGTTAACTGCCCGTGTGCTATAACCGGGGGCTGTGGCACGGGTCGGAGTATTTCATGCTCTGCAACGCTTTAGGAGGTCCTTTGTGAGAGCAATCCCTGACTGATGTTTTCTATGTGTAAGGCAACTAAAGTGTTAAAGACAGTTCTTACATTTGCAGGCGTCCATCCCTCGGGAAATGCACAGCAAAGTTCTAACTTTGAGGAGTCCTCTCAGTGTACTGCATCTGCTGACCCCCCCAGCCAGCCTTTTCCCACCCACGTACAGGCTCACGCTGAGGTTACACGCTGGGATGCAGTGGAGTGCCCCAACCAGGTTAACTGGTTGCACTGCTGTCCTGGCTCCACACCTGGCCCTTGGCTCCCACCCCTTGCTCTGCTTCCCTGAGCACTGCTGACATCGGCACCTGCATCGCCCTGTAGCTGAACACTGAACAGATCCAGCTGAAAGCACCCCCCAGAAAAACCCCTAACCAACAGAAAGTAAATTATGTTCACCTATTGGCATCACAGAGGATGTCTGCTGAGTCCTGAACGTTGCACAGAGCTCAGCACATCTGCTGCACAGCTGGTAAATGCTTAAGGTGTAGTTGGCACTGAAAATGTGCCACCTACAAACTACCCCCTCAGCCTCCATCAGAGAGGACAGAAAGTGGGGGGTTATTTGGAAAACACAGCTTTGTACGGATCCCCACTGCAGGGTTCACATCCTTCCCTGGCTGCCCACCTGTTTTGCTACACAGGATGGTAGTGGCCAATGTGATTTCATCCTCACCTTTTCTGTAGGAAGAAAGGCATCCTCTCCTTTGTGAATCAGCAAGAGCAACAACAGCAGATGGCCTCTGTCGCGTTCAGGGTGCGAGTGTGACGTCTGCCTACCAGAGCCTCCAGGGCTTGCACTGTGCAGTTCTGAAAGTCAAAAGGCAGGTTTAAGAGCCTGATCCCAGCTAAGGGCTCGCCCAGAGACAGCAGTTACCTATTTCTGACCCGGGTTAGGGGCTAAAGCTGAGGCACTTTAGAAGCTAAATGAGATTTATGAAAGTGAGAGACACAATAGGTTCAGAATTGCCACGGATAAAGGCACTAACTGCAAAAAGGCCAATGGAGCTCGAGTTAGTAATGCCCAGGTAAGGTCCTACACAGTCGGAGGTGCAGGCTGTGTAACAACTCTATTAGAGAATAGAAATAGAAGATAAACAGCATGTTGAAGGCGCAGTTCTTGCCAAGAAGGCATCCCTGTCTTGGGTGGAGGAAGAGGAGCACAGCCCACTGACCGTCTCTGCTAGACTTCCACTCTTCTCCCCTGCAGAGAGATATTCCCTATGTGATTTTTATTTCCTAATTCCAACTGTCCCTGCCTTCTAGCTGACGTTTAGCATGTTTAGGGTGGAGAGTTGAGTAACATAGTCACGTATGCTTAGCATGTACTCTGCTAGGCTCATTATCATACTTAGGGGTGTAAACTTCAATATTCATTTTGCCATTAATTAGGCAAAGGTCTCCGCTCGGACACGCTGGCCTTCAAGATTTATGTGTGAGCTGTTTGCTTCTGTGGGTTTAGCTGAAAAAGGATAGTCTTCTCTTCACGAGACTCCCTCCTTCAGCTTTTTGGTGTGCCAGCTCAACAGGTCTCCACTCCCAGAGATAGCACAAGAATGACCTAGTTGCAAGCATCTTAACCTTTCTCCCGAAGTGCATTAAATCAACGGCATTCCTGTCTCATGGCAAACTAGGCCGTTGTCCCGCATCTTCCACCCTGTCACTCACCCAGATGTGTTTCCATTTCCATCCAATCGGATGTTATACATACCTGAAGGATCAATATATGGCTTACCATAGATTTACTACTAGATAATAAGACACAAAACGTAATAATCCTAGTGAGAACTATGGTTAGCTAACAACTAACAGATTGCATCAAAACTTGTAACCATTAATTAATTATTAACCATTAATTAAATTCATTCTTTTAAAAAAACTAATCCATGCAGAAGTTTATTTAACCACTCCACCTCCATACTTTCTCTAAGCATTCTACTGGCCTTGGCAACACATTTTATATGGTCTAGCTATTTGCTAAGGTTTGGGTTACCTCTGGTACGTGAGCACAACAGATATCTTTAGTTTGACTCAAATACCCACACAGTCCATTCACATGCAGCAGTAAGAAGTCTAGCACCAGTCTGTTTTGCAGCGCTGTCTTTGATGTTGCCTGTAGTTGCACATTGAATTCTTCCAACCCAATATGTTGCACTGGCCAACACCTCAGTCTGGGTTTTCTCGGGCTCTCTTCTCGTTCTTCTCACAAGTCAGAGGCAAGAGGTTGCTTCCTCCAGAGAGGACAGAGAGTTAATAGTCCCAGTGTATGTTGACATCGTCAACCTTCTACCCCAAGATTGGTGGTCCAGGCACCATCACTGCTGATGCATACAGTGTGGCCCATAGACAGAACAAATTACATCATGCTGGGTGTCATTATTGATTAAAGGAAACAATGTATCATTAAGAGATGTGGTATAATTGCAATAGATATAGCCCATCCTAATGGCTCATGCTACTGGACCCATTCTCTGAATCTGCTGGTCAGTAGTATTCATAGAATCATAGAATGTTTGGGGCTCGAAGGGACCTCCAGAGGTCATCAGGTCCAACCTCCCTACACAAGCAGGGACATCTCTACCTAGGGCAGTTTGCTCAGAGCCCCATCAAGCCTGATCTTGAATGACTCCAGGGATGGGGCCTCCACCACCTCTCTGGGCAGCCCATTCCAGTGATCTATCACCCTCAAAAATAACTTTTTTTCTAAAATCCAGTCTAAATCTGTCCTTTTCTAGCTTAAATCCATTGCTCCTTGTCCTATCATTGCAAACCCTTTGAATAGACCTTCCCCCACCTTCATGTAGTCCCCCTTCAGGTACTAGAGGGTCACTATAAGGTCCCCCCAGAGCCTTCTCTTCTCCAGGCTGAACAGCCCCAACTCCCTCAGCCCATCTTCATACAAGAGATGCTCCATTCCCCTGATCATTTTGGTGGCCCTCCTCTGGACACGCTCCAATATGTCTGCATCCTTCTTGTGCTGGGGGCTCCAGAACTGGACAGAGTATTCCAGGTGAGGTCTCACCAGGGCAGAGTAGAGGGACAGAATCACCTCTCTTGATCTGCTGGCCACAGTTCTTTTAATGCAGCCCGGATTGCACGTGTATTGCACATATACACTTTGTTACAATTCCAATTGGAATATTTCTGACTATTCAGGTGGAAAGCATTAAAGTTTAGATATCAGATACCCACTTGTAGGGGGTCTTCAGGTGGCCTGACATCTTTCTCTCATTCAATGCACCAGGTAGTTGGCTGCATAAAATGCCAATCACTGTGCTGTGGTGTTCCCCATATCTAGGCACATGAATTGCCCATGGTATAGTGGTACATTGATCTCCATCTGGTCTGTACAGAACGATCACTTTACCACCAGTTTGGAATTTCAAGGGCCATTTGGTGATTTTACATCTCTTTATTTTGGTATTATTTACAGGGATCCACCACAGGATGTATTTTCCCCCTTCATGATGACAGGTGAGATTGGTATGGTTTCGTCACATACTGTGCCAAACTTAATTAAGTTCATGGTTAAAATTACCCAGTTTACTGGAGATTCAGCATATTCAGGAAGGGGCAAGCATGTGGTAATTTAACTAATGTTATGTGTCCCTCCAAAAGACTGGATTAGTTGCAGGATGAGGTTTGGATTCATTGAGCTCAAGCAATTATTAAGCAAAACCAAAATTAACAGGATTCCACACACACAGTATTTTATCTACATTTTCATTAACCTTTTGGTTTCTATACTGTCACTAAAGTGAAAAGTATCAGTTTTACATTCAGAAACATTAGCAGTCCTTGCAGACACTCTAGCTTTGCCTACAGGGATTCTTGGTTCCAGAAACAATTCGTAGTCATTGAGGCATCTGTGGACAAAAAAAAAGAAGGGAAAATGCTTGGGTTTACCTCAACCAGCATAATTTGGTGAAAAAGAAGGTACTAATCAATCTGGTATTGATTTGATGGAGTTTCTTGGAACTTTATTTTCCCAAGCATAAAGATTTTTGGGGTTGTTAGCACCTTTGCCACTGCCCCAGCCTGAGGCGTCTTTAACTAGTACAGGTTGGCCTGCATAGAAGCCAACAGGATATTCTTCTGTTTCCATAGCTATTTTCTGGGCAGCTTTAGTGGCTGATGTACAAAAGGTTTTCATTTTGGGACAACCATCTCCACTCCAGCTATTATTTCATTGGTAGATGGCATTGGACAGTTGCAGGTCCCCCCCCAGATTTCTGGATTTAGCAAATCTTCTGAGCAACCTGTTCATCTGTTCAACAGTACTGTTGGCTTGGAGGTGATCTGGAGTATGGAGTACGCACCAGATCCCTTCTTCCTTTGCTCAGCCTTGTGCCACCGTTGCAGAGAAATGTGATCCATTATCACTTTGACTCTCTTCAGGAAGAGGAAGTGTGTTAAGCCATTGCTTCAGACCGTAGACTGTGTTTTCCCCAGTGGCAGCTGTGACAACTGTAGCTTTGGGGATTCCTGAAATTACTTCCACCCTACTAATACATATTTTTACTCTCTGAGGGTCACAGAGGTCCTATGTAATAACCTGCCAGGTCTGCCACAGTGTCCTCCTGTCCCAGATCTGCAGGGGGGGGTGCCTTAGTTGGATGGTCTTTGTCAAGTTTCAGATGACATTGTGAACATGTAATTACCACTTGTTCACACCCTTGACTGATACAGGCCATCCTCGGGCTATGCCTTCCTGATAAAAGTTGGCTTGTCTGATGGGACCCCGTTTTGCATGAAACCATTCAAGTAAGCGCTCATTCATGATCATTAATTTTTTGTAGTCATGTAAGGTTATCAACTTCTTAATTGAACTGTGTAATGACAGAAGCTGATTGAGCATGTCCTTTTACCCAACCAATATGCAGCACCCTTTGTTCTCCTGTTTTTAGCATTTGTTGGTTTGCCAGACTGGAACTCTATTTACCTGCCAGTCATTTGTTGCCCAGTGTCCCATCCACTTAGAAACAGCACATGTAAAGAACCCACCCAGTCGGTGTACGTGTAACTGGCACCATGTTGTGCAGCTGGTAGGACTGCTCTCAGCTCCCACTTTCACACATCCCTCACCTGTTTCACTAAACTTTTCCCCTGATGCCACTTCCAGTGCCACAACCTCATAATCCCACTCGCTGGGGATTATGGATGATGCCCTGGTAAACCACGCTCCTTTAAGATTCCATTAGAGGTGGTGCTTCCTGCATCAGAGAAGGTTTGCTTGGTGGGGTTTGAAATAATCAGGCACAGTCTATATCTTTCTGCATGCGATTGATCCCTTCCAAACAGGCGTACCAGTGACGAACGGTGGGTTTCTGAGCATGCCAGCAGGTGTCAGTGTCCCCTTTCAGGCTGCATCCAAAAGGCGCTGAACAGTTCCATCCTGTCCTTGTCTTACCTTCTCCACCCGGTTTATTGCTCGTACCAGGGATCAGAATGCCTTTTCAAGGTCTGCATACCTAGTTTCAGTATCGTTGAAGGAATGGGAATTAAACTCTAATGGTCTCTCAGGTTATCTCCAGGTCCCCGTTGCCATAGGTTACAGTGGGAACCATGTTTGCTGAACCCCTGTTCTTAGATGGATAGGGTCAGAGGAGTGTACAGGGCTCAACTGTTGGAATGGCCTCAGTTCTTTGGTTAGAATTTCCAGTGCATTTGTATGTTGGTCAGTTCAATCTCTCGACTTCCCTCTCCTGAGCAACTTATACCAAAGATGAGCAATCATTATAAAAACAGGAATATGTTCATGCCAGTAGCTCAGAGTTCCTAAGCTTTGATGTAATTCCTTTGCATTAGAAGGGGTTTCTCCTTGTTCTCTCTGCTTTAGTGTCTCTGGGGGAATGGAGGCAGGTCCCTTAATCCACCAGACTCCTAAGAATTTAACTTCTTGTGCAGGCCTCTGGCATCTGGATTGAGGAACATCCAGTCCTAGTGTTAATTTCTCTCCGATACGTTCTGTAGCAGACTCAGCCTCCTGTGGACTTTCCCCTCCTATCAATATATACTGTGACCTGAGGTGAGAGAGAAATTTCTGCTAATGCCTTTGCTAAGGCATTATGAGCAATGGTAGGAGAATGTTTGTACCCTTGAGGTAGCCTGTTAAACACATACTGTATTCCCTTACAGATGAAGGCAAGTTTAGTCTTATCTTGGAGAGAAGTCGTAAGGAACATGCCTTTCACATCCTGGGTTGCCATCCAGGGATGGGAGGCTGGATGGGAGTGCTGTTGTCAGCCCACATTAATTCCGTGTCTCCCCCTAATCCCTTGCTGCTTGCTGAGAAATTCCAGATGGTCCCCTCTGGGAGTTTCCACATTCTACCATAATGTGAATCAAATCCTACAGTATTCCTGTTGGGGGCATCACCTAGTACCTAGGCACGAGTTAACCTTTTTTCCCTGGAAGCTACAGTGTGTTTTTTGCTGTGGGACACCCTTTTACAACCCCAGTAATTCCCCTATATTTCAATTTATGGTGACCAAGTTTTGTATCAAGGTCTTTGGTGGTTTTACGGCCGATTACTGACATCTGTGCTCCTGTATCTATTAAGAAACCTACAGAGAATCTCTGTGTCCCTACTGAAATAGAAATAATGGGCTCAAGATGTTTGGCAGAGTGCCACTGTACTGCTAGTAAGTGATGAGGAGGGTGGCTCACTGCCCTCCTCGGGGATGCATGTTTTTTGTCAGATGCTTTCTTAAAATCATTTAGGTTTTCGTCTGGAGCAGTGGGCACAGGGTTTTCCCTGCCTGACTCCTTACTCACTGTCTGACTTTTTCTGGCTCAGCTCAGTGTTTGTGCTGTTATTCAGAGATCAGAAGTGGATATACCAGATAGTGAGTGCCATGACACCCCCATTGCTAGGGCTCTGCACCACAGATCATTTCGCTCTTTGTCAAATTTTGATTTAAAATCTGGCCTGGGCATAATAGCCTGGACCTGACAAACTCGATGTGTGGGTTCTGTAATTTTCCCTGCAGCTTGTCCAGCCCAACCCATGCAGCGCCCATAACTGTATATCATGCAAAGATTCACTCCATGGGCTGGCTGCCTTGAGGACAATGATTGAGCTGTGGCATCATTCACAGCAGGGACAGTTTGTATACAGTCCTGGACATGAGCTACGTGCACCTTAAGGCAGTCTGGAAGACCATGGTTAAGGGGAGTTAATCTTGCTGGGTCGATAGGAGTTAGTATAGGAGACCTTCTTAACACATCCCTCTCATACATCGCTTGTATGCAGGCTGCTTTTTGCACAGACACTGCAGTATCACAGAACCCAGAGGTCTTAATAACAAGGGGATCTCCTCCCTGTCCTGATCTATGCCACCAGCCCAATGGCCAGCCCATGCAGTTCATGAGTATTTATGATTGCCTGGTTCAGTGGTTGGAATTACTCCAGGGCTCCAGTAGCCTCCTGCTTCTTCCTCATTTAATAAGATTTGCCCCTCCTTGCAAGGGAAACTCACCACACCTACTCCATCTCAGACTCCTCTAGATGCCTGAAATACTTTTCTTGTAACTTTACTGATTCATCTGGAGACCACAGTAACGAGCACACAGTAACATGAGCATTACCATCCCCCTTGTCTGTCACTTTGGTTTTAATCAATGATCGTATAGGCACAGATTCCAGGGCAAGATCAGAATCTTCCACCAGAACATCTCTGCCACCATCATCCCCAATGTCTCCATCCCATGTCTTGGGATCTGCAGAATGTATTTGCAAAATATTAAATAAAATCATTGAAACTGGTATTATTATTGCAATAAAAATGCAGTCAAACTTACTTCAAGCTCAGTGTCACCTACCTGTTCCTTCTCCATATGAAAGAAGAAAGTGGGGCAATTTTTATAATTGTATAATCAGTTTAGACTGATACATCAGTAACACTTCAAGTAGTGGTAGGAAATAGTTATTGTTGGGAAAGGATCCAGTTTTGTCCTCCCTGGGAATATGGTAAAACACTGGTCTACATTACATCTGTGACTTTTATACTTTTCATCTTATTTCATTAGTATTCATATGTTCTCTCCATTAAAACCTCTTAAACATCCTGAAATGATTAAGTTGTCCTAATTCATGAATGAGGTAAACAATGAAAAAGAAAACATAATCAAATCATAAGCAGAGAATGACACTAGAAAATAATGTAATGAAAGATGACGATGTAATATTTCATAATGGAGCACCTTGCCATGTGTGACTCTAGTATTACCACATCAAGGGTATTTTGTGTGGCAGTGGACCAAAACTCATTGTTTTCTGTTGTTCTGGGTGATATCCTGAAATGTTACCAAGTTTCAGAGTGCAGCTGCTGTTAAAGACGTCAGCCACTGGGTTGAAGGCGGAGGGGAGCGTCCAGCATTTGGGACTCACCCCAGCTCACTGCCTATGTGCATCCAGGTGCACAGAAGATTGCTGCCTCATTTTTCTTCCTCCTGTGCTGTTGTAGGTCTAACTTCCAAAAGGCAGCAGTGTGAGGGACTGACCTGCAGCTGCCAGGATGGGCTGCCACAGAGCAGCTTCTGGCCACGTCACTTCAGCCTTATTTCCTCTATGGGGGCATCCACACCACGGTGCCCTTGACCAGGTGTCTTGCGTGGCACTGTATGGTGGCCACTTAAATTGTAATCACTTATTCATCTGTATTTAGTTGAAAATGCCTGAAGTAAATTGAGGCTGTGTAGAAGCCCTTCTGAGTGGCACTTGAATGGCACTGTGCAGTGAGACTGCGCTGCACGCTCGATAGCCCAGGGTTCTGTGTGGTGGCATGGTGAGCTGGATCTGGTTTGGAAGGCTGGATCAGAAGGATGGTGGCACAGCCTCATCTGTGCTGGTCACAGGCAGCAGCGTCCAGTATTGTGCCCTGGCTTCTTCCTAGGGTGAAGTGGTCGGTTAGCTCCAAAGAAGAGCACGTAAGTTGATGAACATACTCTGACCTGAATGACTGGGGACCAGGTCCTGGGACTGAACCAAAGAATTAAGTTATCAAACAGAACAGATGTAGCCTTAGTTCCTTCTCCATCTTTAAAACCTCAGTTGCCAGCTTCACTCCAGAGGCATCCTCCACTCCTAAATATACTATACTCTGTTTGAAGGTGCTCATCAGGAACTTCTCTCTTTTTCTCATTGCTCCTTCTTTTGAGTTTTCATTTGTTTTATCTTCTCCATTTTTTCTTCCTGTGCTTCCCTATCTCATTTGATTTTCTTGCCCAAAAGTTTCTTTTGTCACAATTCCTCTCTTCCTTTTCTCAGGTCCATGTTGCTCCTCCATAGCTCTCACAAAAATGTCTCTCTGTTTTGCTCTTTTGGCTCACATTCCTGACTAATTCCCATTCACTCCTACATTTTCCAGTACTTACTGCTTTAGACAGCAACGTTGCTCCCAACTCACTTCTAATAGGGAGCCACATGCAATTGACATTGATGGGGGAATTAGACCAATTAGTTACATTATCAAAATCCTTGGAATGATTTGTTTCCTTTGGAGTCCTTGGAGTTTGGAAGAGAAGTAGTTTTCTAGGATCTTCCAGATGTTTTGCTTGTAGCAGTGACAGAAAAATGGATTAAGAAAGTATCATTTCTGTTCGTCATTCTGATTGCTTTCCTGTGTTATTATTATTTGGAAAACACTGAAGGAGCAAAATGTCAGTGAAGTTATAATGTCATTTTTCATGCTTGAATTATTTATCTTTTTATGCCATTCCTCTCTGTGCTTCCCATTATGTTACTTTATTTTTTTTCTTATTTTTTTTTAAGTCCTGAGAGTAATTAGCATTACAACATACAGAGAAGCAGTGCAGTACAAAGGGCTGTATTCCTTTACACAGTAAACTCCTAGGGGAAAAGAGATGTTATTTTACTCTCCTGGGTAAGCCCAACTACTGTACAGTTACTTGACTATAACATTGATCAGTTTGAAAACTGGGGAGAAAAGTAAACAGTTGCTGGATCTCATTGGTATGAAAACCAGAATGTTATGTCTGGGACTCAGTTCAGTCCTGCTGCATTTTGAGATGCTAGATCTTTCAGATACATACAAAGTTACAGTTTTATCCAAAGTCAAGGGCTTGGACTTCGACTGCACGACTCAAGCAGATGTTCAAAACATTTTGTGAAACCATTGTGTACATAAAAAGCCTTTTAAAGAAACCTTTTGTGCTTCAGGCAGGCATCCTTATTTTGCTGTGGTCTGTTTCACAGCACATTACAGATAACACTTCTATCAACATAGCTCTATGTAACGCTTGCCTTTTTCACAGGGACAGAACATTTTTGAGCAGCACTCACTTGTGAGCTTTACGATTCCAGATTCTTATCTGCAGGATTGTTGCCAGCCCCCTTGCTCCCTGCCTGCCTTTTCTTTGCTGGTTTCCTCTCTCTGCTTCCAGGTAGAAGCCATTGCTTTATATTCTGCCTTTCAGGGCAGTCTTCGGATTTTACAAATAACTCTTGAGTTCTGATCCTCTGCCCCTCTCCATTTTCTGTCTCTGCAGAATGAAATGGGAGATTCTGTGTTTCCTTATCCCTGCAAAAAAAAGGAATTCGAATAGTACAGTCACAGGGGAAGATTTTGTGCCAATCATGTTTCTAGCAGAATCATAACGAACTATTCTTTGATTATGGGCTTTTTCAAGCCTTAGGGGGAAATAAAACAGAGAGCTGTGTGTAGGAAAAGTGCCGTCAGGCGGCAGTGCAGCCCAGGCATGGAAACTCCTCTGCCCTTTCTCTTGCGTGAATTAGCAAACCCAAAACTAGCGACAGTCCCAGTAGTGACTCAGACAGCTTTAGCAGTAGGGCACTGGAGGTTGCTTAGTTACTTGTGAGTGTAACGTTCGGATGGTATTGAGGGAACAAGCTGAAAATAAACTGGTTGCCCTAGAAAGGGTGTGACTGCTTGGTAGTGCTTCCCCAGTTGTGTCTGTGGTGTTTATTTCCTTCCCCTGAGCACAAGAAGGGGATGTTTTGGTACCAAATCTGTTGCCACTGCCCCCAGTCCCCGGTTCTTCCTCGGGGCAAGAAATGCCTACTTCAGATTTGCTGGTCAATAATTTTTATGTTTATCAGGTTTTAATGAAGGTCATAAATTTGAGCAGAGCCAAACTTACACAACCCTCCTCCCCACACCAGTGAAACACAACTGTACTGACTGCAAAGCTTTCTCAACCTCTGAAAAATATAAGCCAGTCCTACAGTATAAATTAGGGATCATATATCACAAAAAATACTCACAACTGGCAGCTGATTCCGATCCATCCCTTGTTTACTATTTTTGTGATGATAAGGTGCCACTTGCTTTAGGATGTGTACACCTGGATCCATGTGCAGAAAACCTGCAGATGATTATAGGAGTGAATGCTATGCTTACAAAAGCAGATCAAACAAATAACAAAATTAAGGATGTTCTTTAATTTGGCTTCCTGAGATTTGGTATTAAATACAGTCTTGCCCCTTTGTGGAGGACTCAGGAATAAAACTCACCGCTCAAATCTTATACTTCAAGAAATTCTTTTCTTTCACCATGATTCAGAGCATTTAAAATTATCTTCAGTTGTGTAACTAAGGCTGCTCCAAATGCATACAAATGGAATGGGGAGTGGGGACCAAATCAAGTAAGAAAACAAACTTCTGTCTTTCAGAGAAGTGAAAAGTAGTCTGTCCAGTCTGACAATTTTCTGATCTTTTTTTTTTTCTTTCACCAAGGATGGTTGGAAAGCATTTAAATGCAATAATTTGTTAAGGGAACTTGGCTAACTTTTAACAAAATGCTGAATCTCTTCTGGTAATCAGCATGTGACTTCCTGCATGAGTAGAATGAACCCTGCGTTGTTACTTTGTTCCTAGCTTTTAAAATTAAGCACAGTTTTGTTAGCACTGATTGCAGTGTCCCCGGGTCCTAAGCATTACAAGGCAATGGCTACACAGTTATTTCTAAATGTTGTCTTCTTGGTAATATTAAATGGGATCTTCTATACAATTTTGGCTTAAAACCTCCAAATATTTGGACTGTATTACTGGGTTACATTTGGATACTAGATTTTTGCTTGCATTACTCAGTTGGACAAGTTCTGAACAAGTGGCCAAAGGCAGCACCAGCCCAAGGCTTCTCAGCAGTTTTTGGGAGGATAAATAAGTTGGCTAAGCAAAATTTGGAGCTGTGTCCTGGACCAGGGTCAGAAAGGAATGGAGAGAGCTATAAAACTGTAAGGAGAGTGGTATGGAGTTGGGTTTGTGGCTCCTGAGGCCTCCGTGGAAGTGGGGAACACAGGTGCCATGACCTGCTGGAGCAGCACTGCTGTCCCATGGACTTGTGTGCCAGCAGCAGCAATCAGCATTACTTCCCAGGGCCCTGGCACAAGCCAAATAAGCAGTAGGATGGTGTTTTTCATTTCCTCTGGCAGCCCATTATCCAAGGCAAATCCCAGCTTTGTCCATGATTCTAGCTGACCCTGCACAAAGATGGCTTTTCATTCCAGCTGTGTATCTCATCGATGTGTTTCCCTTGCCTCCAAACCCTAGGAGTCTTTGCCTGAAGGGCCGAGGTGAGCTGCAAACATAGACTTGCTTGCAAAACTATTTGCTGAAGAGTAATTCACTGTAAAGCCCCAAGAGAGGGAGGAAGAGGGGAATGTCTGTTCAGAAAGCTAGGATGGAAGCTAGGAAGGGTTGCCTGTGTATCTACTATCTTGATGAGAACAAGATTTACCATCCTAGTTTTCAAATTATAGGTCTTTTTCAGACTCAGTCAAAATCAATGAGGAGCTTCCTATTGATTTCTCAGTGAGTTTTCAGTCAAACCCATTGTGTATTAGCTTTCAAAGGTATCTCTAAGCACATATTTGCAGTCAAACATACAAGTCTATAACACTTTGACATAAAGCAGGCAACTCATTAAAAGATTTTAAGATTGTGTGTTTGACGTTCAGAGTTTGAAAGTGCACAATTAACCACCTGTACTTAATCAATGAGTAAACATGGAGAAGGATTCATGTTTGACTACAAACTTTTAGAGGGTTTGTTAATTTTAAAGTGTCTGCCAAATAAGGCAGAATTTATTTATTTTTGTCGGACTAACTTCAACTCCTTCAGAGTCCCATAAACTTGATACAACAATTATGCTTTAGATCTTTTTACTATATCGTCCTGCATTCCTTTGCTCTACTTTTTCTTCAAGCATTCGTCTCCTATTTCATACAGCAAGCAGTGTTCTCCCAGATCCTTCACCAGCTAGACTTGGGTTTTCTCTTGCTGGTGCCATATAATGAAGTTAACAGCAGAATTTCTTTCCCATTAAAAACCTCAATAGTCACTCATTTGTTTTAAATTCTGTGTGTTGAAACATTTCCTATTTTTTTTTTTTGTTGCAGGTGGCTATTTTTTTTTTTTGTCTCAACCAAAGCTAATACTTGAAGTAAGTCAACTACTTTGATTTACATACTAGCAAAATAATACAAACTTGTAAAATTATGCTAGTCCATTTACTGAAGCAAGTGCATTTTGGTGAAGAAAGGAACTGTATGAGTTGGATGGAGTGGGTACAGGCAAGGAAAATGAATATATTATATTTTTCTACAGCAGGATGACAGTAATTTTCATCAAGGTTCATAGCAATTTGGTTTAGTATGCTGTGAAATGGGTTCATTATTTTTCCAATAATTTGAAATCATTATTTTTTTGGCATTTTTCAGTGAGACTAGACAAGCAGGCTAAGGATCTGATTTTCACAAAGACTAGAGTACACATTTTTAAGATTTGATATAGACTTTAAGATAGATATATCTGGCTTGGGTTTTATATACATTTTATATGTGGATTTTTTTCTTCAGAATTAAACTCCTAAAACCAGTCAGCCATTCTAACTGCAACATATAGGCTGCTATTCAGATATTCAGCTCAATCATTGCTTAAAGAATCTGAGGATTTATGTTGGAAAAAAGAGTTGGGTAAGCCCATTTCAGAATACTTTGTGATGACAGTGCATCCATTTCCAATACTAACATTCATCCCAGGCAAGTTCTAATAGATAAAACTTGGTGATAGAAATCAAAGCTTCCTGTGAGGAATAGATAGCAATGAAACCACGTGGTGACCAACATTAGAGTGTTATTTTACCTATCTTTCACTTGGGCAGGCTGTTGAAATGGAGGAAGACAAGACTACTGTACAAATTTGGTGTATGGGGTGATGGTAGTGTAACCACCAACCACTTGAAAATCTAGTAAGGAGAACTGGACAAGCAGAATATATGAGTGAACATTTCTCAGTGGCTGGAAAAGGGTTTGAGGCAAGTGATCAAGCTGGCTGACCCTAAATGGTGTAAATGCTGTTGATTTCCCCTGGGGATATTTTGATAGCTCTTCTAGACATTTAGTGGAAGGAGCAGATCAGAAAACAGAAACAAAGGCAATCTGATCCAGTCTGAGTTTTCCTGTTATTTTCCAACCTTTTTGAACGTGTACATTTGGTCAGCTGAAGAGCTCCTTCAGTTGTCCTGCACACTGCTTTTCACTTGTACAGCAAACCAAAGGCCAGAGGTGGAAATATAAAATGATCGTGCTTCAGAGTGCTGAATTCAACTAATTTCATTATGGTTTGTCTTAGTCTGGTGCTGATTTTAGTGATTAGTTTCTGCACTTGGCCAACTTATAACTGAAATATTTATTAAAGCTCATGTAGTCTGAAGCTTTCTTGTTAGCTATATGTTAAAGAATGTCCAACAGCATAAATTATTCCAAGAAGGGAATGGAACAAAATACTCAACAATTTGCCTCTGGATTGACTTTTCCTGGACAGTAGACAGGAATAACTTCTTCACTTCTCCCAGCACATGTAGTTTTGATTCAGCCATGCCTCTGTTTCAGATTGCCTGTGCCAGCAAAAGACGTATCACTAGGAAGACCAAAACATGTTGCAGAGAAGTGTATACCTTGGATCAGCCTAAATGTTTGGCACTAAAGGTGCTGTCCTGTCCTCTTAAGTGTAATCATTTTTTTTTTGTTAGTATGTTAGAATTAATGTAAGCCCCACAACGACAGCGAAACGAGCATTCGGGGCTATTACTGTAGCTTTTTTTATTCAAGATTGCATTGAATTTATTTCTTAAAAATCAAGTATCAGCCCCATGGAAGCCAGGGTGAGACACTGTCAGCCTCTGAGACCCATTACTGCTTAGATCAGGGCTACTTAACTGTTCAGTGGGACAGATGCCAGTTGTGAGCACATCTGCTGTCCATTTGTGTTGCTCTTTCAACTCGATTAGTTAGGATTATTGTTCATCAGAGAAAGAACCCAAGCATGTGAGATCACAGTAGGGTAAGTACGAACTGTTAGAGGCTGAGTAATATCACCCCACAAGCTGCCAGCTGACTTCTCTAATCTGGACTGTTTCTCTCTGTCATTATTTCTTACCAGACCTCAGTTTTGCAAGGCTATTATTCCTTCCACAGCTGGAAAACTGCTCGAACTGAGCAGATGAGAGATTTTTGTTACCAAGGCTATCATTCAGCATCAGGGAAGTCAAAGTTAATTGTAACTCTTTGTAATACCAGATGACCAATCTAAGAATATAATGAGTCTGTGAGAAATCCAGACAGAAGGACCTCAAAATGAGAGTTTCTGATGATACTTCTTTTCAAACCATTGTTACAAAAACATGAATTCTGAAAACAAAGGATTGCATCCTCTTGCATGAACAAAGTGACATTGTTATCAGTTACATGCAAGAAAAGCTGTAGACCTGTCTGCCTGCCCTGAAGGCTTCTTGAAAAGTCTCTAAGCAGATAGTTGATGAGATTCTTAATGGATTTGAACAATTTATGTTGTCAAGCTGAAATCTTGACATAATTAAAAGCAATATAAAAGTAGCCATGCTTGTTTCAGAAACCCACAATCCTGTATTAATCTGTGTGCAAACTGTCCCTCTGCAATTAAGGACATAATGATGCTAATTTGACCAGTCCTCTAAGAAACTGCCACTTGTGTGAGTAAAAGCAGCAGACCTGAATCCATAGATTTCAGAGATGTGGATAAACTCAGATAATAATGAAAATTGATTTTGAGACTACTGCCTTTTTTATGTTCTTTCTCTTAGCGGTTTCACATCTGTCAAACATCACTCATGTCAGGGAAAGGCTTTTGGGCTTTCACTGGTGGGAATAAATCTTATGAAATTGTATGCAGGTAGTGCTGACCTGTCTTGATTTATATTGCTTCTGCAAATGGGTATCCATTTAGAAAAATCCATGTTTTTAATAGATTTTTAAAAAATATCTTCTGTTATGGAAAAGCAGCACCATATAGACACCCTGAGATAGAGTTAAATCAAGTAATCTGCATGCCAGAAGAAATTCAGATGGGCTGTTGGGGTTCCCTGTCTTGCAAATCTGAGCTAGCTTGGGCATTTTTGCATAGCAGCTGTGCTTTATTTGTGTGTATGTCTGCATACATAAAATGGTACACAAACAGTATAGCTCTCCCTCTGAAAAATGAAGTTTGAAGGTGGCATTATTTATGTTCTCAACTAGTTAATGAGAACTTTTCCATGGTTTATAGGCAAACTTTCTCAGGCAAGAACCCAATGCACAAAAAAAACCAGAAGAAGCTGGCAAGAGCAGGGTCCCATCCACGCAGAGCATAAAGTCAGAGCAAAGGCATGGAAAGAACAGGTTTCCAATAAATGTCCATCATGCAAACCAGAAAGAATGCCAGTATTAGGAACACATACAAATGTCCCTCAAAACAAACGTGTACATGAAGATGGTGCAGTGGCGGATAGAAGAGTGTAGGGAGTACAGTGCATGAGATTGGAGAACACCGCCAAGGACAAAAGGTTAACAGTGATGATTTGGGTTTTTTAGGGGGGAAGGGTGTCGTTCTGTTACAGTAGTTATCCACCGTGGCCAATAAAAGCCTGTGATTTCATGAAAAAGTTCATACTAAAAATAGAATTTAAATGGGAGTGCAATATAGAATAATTCAAATTACTTATGGACAACAATTTAAGATTAAAACCAAAAATCATGCAAATGTGAAATCAGAACCATAAGGCCAAATGAGAGGAATCACAGGTTTCCCTGGAAAATGGTGGAGACACCTTACATAGTTTCATATATACAGAAGTGAGGCATGCTGTCTGAGCTCATTATTTAGCCTTCAGGGTCACTGAAGAAAGGTAAAGTATCCTGCAGATGGGTTCACTTTACCCTGCTATATCACCAGGAAAATAAATGGCCCTTTAGAATAGACTGCCTTAGAATATATAGGATATATACTTAATTTGAAATGGCCATATGTAGGTGAGAAGAATCACATCTGACATGATCACAATAGAAGAGAAAGGCAAGAGTTAAATCTTTGTACTAAGTAGAATAAACCAGAAAATATTAAAGGGACCCTCTCAACCATGAAAACAAGTATCTTAGCTTCAGCGTCACAATTTCAAAGCAATCCATTCTTACTATTCATCCAGGATTAGATGCAAGTTCAGAGCAAAGAGAGGTTAGTAGGTGGGTTTCATTGGTGCAGTTGTACTCATGAATCTACCAGAGAATATTGCAGATTTTGCCAGCATTTTTTTTTAATTTAAGGAGAAACAGAAGCACAAAAAGAATCCAAGAGTTTGGTGATACCCATCTTTTGCCTCCTCCAACAGTTTCTGAAATAGCATTTTCATTTCCTTTTTCAGAGCTCCTGTTAAACAAGCAAAATCCACAATAACGTTTTTAACTGCATTCCCAATGGATTTTAGAGATTTTTTTTTCCTTTGCTGTGGCCAGTGCTGGAATAACACAGATACCTCTAGTGGATTTTTTTTTTTAGACACACTGAAAAGAGGAATTTTACCATCTCTTCACACTCTGACCCTGCCAAGTACTACATAGGCTGAAATTTGCACAGGAGTTTGGCTTAGTCACTAGACATACGGAAATTTTGTTCATTCTTTATTATTATGATTAATAATGTTACTGCAACTATCCTCAATATCCAGCCAACAATGGAAAAGAGATCTATGGGAAGACTGAGCCAAGGTAATCTTGGTTCCTTACAAACATTGCTTTTTAAACAGTCTCTTCTCCATGCAGTCAAGGGCAACCTCTAACCTGTTACCTTTATTTTGCACATTGCAGTACAGGGGTTCTTGGAGTATATTTTATAACATGCAGGTTTCCCTCTTGGGAATAAATGCATCCAATCACTGTTACTGTAGTAATTCTCCATTTTGGAATCTGGATCTGGTTCCTTAAGCTGGTACTTTGTGAAATAAAGTCATTCCAGTCATGGAGGGCCAGTAAGCAAGAGATAAGGATGTGTCTGATTTGTAGTTTTCCAATCTGACAGAGCTATGCTACCAGCATTTTTTAACTGAGGATGATACGCTTCTAAAAAGCTTTACATTTCCAGACTCTGGTAGATACAAAGTATAATGGAAATCAGAATGAAGTTCTCTAGCTTGCCAGCCAAGGTAGCCCAAATTCTGCAAATCCTTTTGCAGAGGCTTAATTTTACATCCAGGAAAGCAGAACCCATTAAGGGTCTGCTTATTTTAGTAAAACCAAGCATGTGTCTACCAATAGCACAGTCGTGGGGAAGGAGAGAAGCAGGATGAAAGGAAATCCTAAATTGGTTCAGTCCCCTTTATTGTGTAATTTACAAATTGGATTGGAAGGAGCTTTCATGTGCCATATGGTCTCCTTTGCAACAGGATGGATTTCATCAGCACTTAACAAGAGGTCCTGTTTCTTCTGCATATGTGAATTGGCAAAAGATAACATACTCTCAGTCGGGAACCTCTGACCTTTGGTCTTCTTACCCGGAAAAAAAACCCAAACAGTTATGTACAACTGGAGAACTCGCATCTAGCTATGATTTAGTGTTCCTTTCAGGACACAGCTGATGTACAGAAGAGCCAGCTGCTCTTTTGAACAGGGAACATCCTACCTTTTCTAAGAGAAAATGAACAAACTGGTACAGAGTAGACCTAAGCATCACCTTGGGTTACTTTGAGCAGAATTGTGGGAATATCTTGCATTGGTAGTTCTTCAAAATCTTTGACTCCAGGCTTTTAAACCACTTCCCAGAAGCAAAGAAATGTGGAAAAGGAATGTCAAGATTCAGAAGGACTGTTAACGTTATGTAAGAAAACTGTTACTCTTGCAAATTTGCACTTTGGGGCAGTAAATTGAAGGCTTGGGGAAGGTTTCACTCATCACTGTGAAAATGCAGATAGGTATTAAGAAATAATTATCATTCATGTTTGTGTAAAATGAGAAGTAGTGTGAAGCATCAGGAAAATTATTTTATATTGCTGATGTAAACTGTTCTGAAACCCCAACACAGAAAGAGAGGAAAGTGAAAAACAAGTAACTCAGAATGGTTATGATGTTTTACAGTGATAAATTTAAAGAGCACAACCTGTTTATATACACAAAATCAGCTTTTCATACATCAAATATCATCCTTGATACCACTACCACAGACAGTGTAGTAGAGAAAAGCCTAACAAATAATGGTCAAAAAATTTGAGCTACTAGAAAAAAAAGCACAGATGTTTAATAGTGGTGATAATCACAGAATCATAGAATGCCACAGGTTGGAAAGGACCTCTAATGGTCATCTAGGCCAACCCCACCCTGCAGTGAGCAGAGACAACTTGAGCAGGTTGCTTACGCCTCATCGAGCATCACCTGGAATGTCCAGGGATGGGGCCTCCACCACCTTCTTGGACAACCTGTTCCAGTGCTCCATCACCCTCTTAGTAATGAACTTCTTCCTGATGTCCAATCTAAATCCACCCTTCTCTAGTTTAAAACCACTGCCCCTCATTCTATTGCTGCATGCCCTTGTATACAGTCCCTCTTCAAGGACACCCAAATAAATGGCAAAGAGAAGTGGTGTTCTCATACTGAAATTGTCTGAAATGCTTTCCAGAGCTGGACATGAGTTATTAGACTCAAAATATAAGTCTCTGGATGCCATTTCAAGGATGACATTATGCAGGAAATCAGGCTGGTCATATAATAACTTCACTAATCTATGAATCTACCAGATTTTACTGGCCAAGCTCTGCTATTCCTGTGGACTTCCCTGCAGATCTCAGTATCATTACTAATACTTATCAAAGTGACAGAGTTAAATTAGAAATGATTTCCTGCTCTTTAGCCTTATGTATTGTCTCCATATGTTGCAAGAGAGAAGGCAAAGTCATTATTTCATTTGATTTTCTGAGGAAGTGCTCTACCCAGAGTGCCAATGAATCATAGTTTGTTAGGGTGGCCCCCGCCAGTCTGCTTGAAAATATTCATGAGATTTCTGTGGTTGCAATTTACCCATTAGTGGTAGGATACAAATAAACTTCACAGCTGTCAAGATTTATAGAGTCATACGTAAAAATATAATTCTGGGGACTCAGAAAAATGAGATCAAGCTGTTACTTTAAACTGAGAACAAACCCAGTATATTTACTGACCAATTTGGTTCCAACTCTGATATCTCACATAAGCCTTTCATTAAGCCTTCCCTAAGTTTGACTGTTAAGGCAGCAAATGGATTTTGTCATGTGGTTTTATTTTGAGGAAATTATGGCTCAATTTTAAGACATTTATAATAAATGTCTTAAAGGAAAGTTTGAGGGAAAGTAACATTAAATCATATTGCAAACAGCAGTTCCAAGACAAAGTCATTATTAAAATTCTGAATATTATTAATGCATTGGATTTATTAAGAAAAATGTAACACATTACATTTGAGGTTACTAGTCTGTGGTTGGAGTTGTAGATATATCTTTTAAAGCAGATGACATAATCTCTGTGATGCAAAGTGAGTTCTCATTCTATTCTCATAAAAAAAAATATCCAAAGTAGCTCTGACTGCACAGAAAATTACACTGGTGAAAAAGCAATTCACCCCACATTTTCATCTTGCTGATTTATGAACTTGGGCAGTGTGATGTTCCTTTAAAATAGAAATCTAAAATGTATGCAATTTGTTCCACAGACCAGTAACCTCAAATGCATCTTATTAAATGCACTATGTTAATAATTTACTTAATCCTAACTACCACAGTTACTGTGAATTGCTATTTGGGACACAATTTGATTTTGCTTTTCCTCAGCTATGCCTTTATAATGACTTCAAACCGACTCATAACCCTCCCCCTCCAATCACATTACAGAATATATTTTATTCTTTACTAATCAGGGTCTAAGTTTTTCATACAACATGAGCTGGAGCAGTTTGGCCAGGGAAAAGGTTCATCCTTCTAGGTCTGCACCACTGTAATTCCCAGTGCAATCAAGATTTTTCCATGTTGATGATGCTTTTATGAAGGCAGAATGAGACTCACTTTACACAGTAGGTATTATTCCATTGTGCATATCAGAGAATTTCAACTTTTTTGGAGTTGTTGACCTTTCATAGTTTTCCAAGGGAAATGAAGATCCCTGGACAGTGCATTTAAATTATAATACCAGTAGGCTTGGTTTTTATAATCCCATTTTGAAGATCTTTCAGAAGAGGTCAACAAATCCCCAGGGATCTGTGGCACACAGTGTGAAAACTGAAGGCTACTCCTACAGGAAATAATTGTCAGCTTACACGGTGATTGACAGAGAGATCTTACTCTGTTCTGCAGGGCACAGAGCAACCTCAGCTTCAGCTCCTTCCCTTCCATTGCTGCAGTCAGATTGGAAGAGCAGGACTCCTGATCCATCACAAAGTATAACTAATGTGCTTATAATTAAAAATACGTGGAGGAGGAAGAAATCGGATTCCAGACAATTTCTTATTTCCAGTGTCTGAGCAGAACACACCATTTTAGAGCCTATTTCCAAAACAGTGTGCTTCCTCTTCAGGACAGGCGTTGACTCACACTAAGGAATGTATTCCATTACAGCCTTGCTGGCTTGCACCATAACTTCATGTAGAACCAGTTAGTTGCTGTGGTGACAGTGACCAACAAACAGAAAAAAATCATGAACTCTTTCAAGACTGGTCAGAGTAGTTTAATGACAGCATCTATGCTTAAAACTTTAGAGCTTTCTCGTTTTGTTATCTTTTAAATGGAGGCTCAACTATTCCAGTAAACATGTAAATCATCCTAAACCCCTCTATGTTTCCTCCTGAGATGTTGTTTCACACATCTTGTAAATTTTTGTAGCTATAGAGACAGTAACCTATAGCCATTATTTGAAGCAAATCTGAAGTTTATCTCCCTAATAACAAACTGAACCGCAGTTAACTCCACTGTCTTTCGGAGAGCTACATGAAGACAAAATCTAAGCTTGTTAGTGTGAGTATTGTTCATCTAGTGCTGAAGTAGGGAGCTTTGCAATCTGAAATCAACTATAACATTCAATGAGGGTGTTTGGGAAATATAATAAATATACCATTGTAGTGTTTTAGAATAGGGGTACAAACTCCCCGAAAACTCACCGAAAAAAATAAAGTTCATAATCATCATTTTTGTTATCCCTTTCTAACTTACCAAAAACTTCAAGAAAGGCACAGAGTGGGATACAGTTTATGAGGAGGTGGAGATTTCTCATTTTAAAGAAGAAAAAAATGCTTTATAAGTCCCTTATTCAGTTTTGAGCTCATTATACTGAGATGGGTCTAAACTGTGCTTCAGGTTACTGCAAGGATGCTGAGTTGTTACCTGCACAGTGCTGAAGGAGATGGAGCCTGGAGGAAAAGGTGGTTACTTAGGGTTCATATAAAAAGGTGGATATTTGTGGAGAATTATTGTCTTCTCTTCCCACAGCTTATTTTGTTCAGTTTGATCAATAAAGAACCGAGGGGGAGATCTCACTATAGATAAGGGCCTTTTTTACTCAATCCCTGCACCATTTATAGTGACTACTAAAAGCAGTGATTACACTTCTGTCCATTGCACAGCTGTGAAAGAACTGAGTTTCTCGTCTTCTCTCAATACATTTTGTTTTAGAATAGTGTTGTAGTTAAAGTTGATAGTGAAAAACTCTTCCTAGCTGTGGAATTCATGGACCTCCTGGAAATGTCAGAACCCAATCAGATTTTCAACAGAACCAAGAACCACAGCACAGGTCAGATTGAAAGGAGCCTTGAAAGATTGTCTGGTCCATCCTTTTGTGAGAAAGGGAGCCCAGATGAGATTATCTAGCACCCTGTCCAATCACATCTTGAAAAGCTCCAGTGATGGGGACTCGACCATGTCCCTGGGGGAGGTTGTTTCAGTGATTGATTGTTCTTAGCGTAAAAAAGTCCTTTCTTATGTCAGGATGAGATGTCTCCCAGTACAGCTTCTATCCATTGTCCCTTGTCTTCTCCATGTGGCTCCTTGTGAAGAGAGAGCCTTTGTCCTCCTTGTAACTAGAAAAAGTTTGGTCTAAAGTGATACGATTCCCACATTGCATCCAGGCAGCACTGAAGGATCCAGAGAGACTCTTTGCTGCCTACTTACAGGAGAACCTGTGGACGGTGCTCTGGGTAACGCCACCAGAGCTGCCAGCATCCTGTGCTCACAAAACACTCAGAATCTCATCTCAGTGTCCTGCCATGCCATTGCCATCCCCACAGAGAAGTCAGCACTTCCTGAGTGGGCTCCACTCCATCTGCAAGGATGGCATCTGGGATTAGTGGGCCATCTGAGCTTAGCCAGAGGTCAGACAGTATGCAAAAGCACAAACATGAGGCTCACTCGCCTCAGAGGACTGAGGCTGTGATGGTGTGTGCTGGCACATTTGTGCCTGTGCATAGATCCAGCATTGTGCATAGGTGCTGTTATTCTCATATACAGGCAGTATAATGTCTTAACCATCAGATCTGTCTACCACTAAGAACTGTGCACGTACATACTCCGTGGAAAAAAAGGCTTGCTATGGTATGATCTGAGTTTGGGATGTTGGCTCTGTCTGTAAGTACCTATATTTGCATGCATGTGAGTGTCTGTTTATGTCATTAATATATGCTGTATTATTATAGCTAAGTAATTCTCATCCCATTACTTTTATTGCTATATTTGTTAATTGACAGTGTATTCTCAAGAGACTTTATTAAACCTTGGCAGGATAAGCCTCAGGGCTGTTGTGATGTCTAGACAAAAGGAATTAAAGACACAGCAGAAATACTTACTTAGTATTTCCCTTCTGTGGGAAGTTTCCATCTCACTCTTACAAGCCTTTTAATGTCACATTATTAAGGATTTAATGTTATAACCAATGTGTGCTGTAATGGAATGAATATAAGCATTTTACAGGTATTCACAGTTGGCTGGGCAGAGTCTCCCTGCCTGATATCAAAGACGATTTAAAGTTGTGGATTTGAAATTGAACCAGGAATGTTAAGTCTCTAGGACTGTCACTGCAAATGAAAAAAAAAAATAAAAAAAAATCACATCAGTTAGACTGGTATTATGGAAATCCTGCACTATTTTGAAAGGAAGAGAAGGTAAACACTCTCTGAGCAGCAGCAGACAAAAAGGAAAAAGCAAAATCTTGGGGTAACTCTGTGTGGCAAACATAATCCAGGGAAGATTCAGGGATGCATAGATTCTAAGTAAGAGAGGACCATTATGATAAAAATATTCTTTGAGTTCCTACCAAACCACCAGAGAAAACATCCTGCTGCATCCTCCTGTCATAATTGCTGCAACAGGAGAATTAATGGGAGGGGGGGCTAACAGCTCTCTTTCCAAACTTATGTCTTGATTTATTTTTTTTCTCACATCTTCTAAGTTATTTGCATTAAGGGGTCTTCTACAAAGAGGATCTGAGATGTGTGAATGAAGGCCAGATAAGTCAAAATATTGTAATGAGAAAAAAATCAAGACAAAAGAGGAATGGAAGATAAAAGGGCAGTTCAGACAGAAGAGGAAGGATCTGATAGAGTGAGGAACTCCAGAAGAATGTGAGATGGAAAAGGGCTATGTCAGAAGATAAGGAGGTTTTGAAAAATTTACATGCTTAGGAAGATGGAGCTGAGTGGAACTGGTCTGAATCTCCAACAAATACCTTCATCAAAATATTCACTGTTGGTTTCAGGCTAACCACTCTGGTGCTGTGCAGGAGGTGTTTTGGTAGAAGACCTTACTTAAAATTTAAGACAAAACCCAAGAATTGCCCCACAGATCTCCAGCAATATCTGTTCCCTGCTATTGCCATCCTTTCTTTCTGGAGTGAAGGCACCTGCTTCACCTCTCTGCTTTCACCCTCCATCTCAATTCAGAAGATCCCACATCACGATCTCTGCTGTGCCAAAGAACGAAACAAAAGCGGAGAGCTTGGAGAAAGCTATCTGGTTCACATATGTGGTATTGTTAAAAGGTTTAAAGACACATTTTGTTCTGAAAGCTAAGAATACTTTTCCCAAAAAGATAAAACTCCAGCATGACTCAGATTATGAAAAGGCTTTCCTCTGGCATTACTAGAAAAGACAGTTGATAACAGTTTGGAGGCTGTTTGACAGCCTGGAGCATGGGGCTTAAAATGATCTATTATTTCTGGACTTGATTTTGAAGTTAGAGACTACATTGTCAGCAAACTGCAGAACACATGTAATCCAAAACAAAGCCACTAACCAATTTACAGATGTAACTAAATACTGGATTGTTCACAATGCCTGTGTATACTCGGGTAAACTGTACCCGTTCTTTATTAGACACTCAATTCTCCATTTGCATTCTTAAAACACATGCATGTGTCAACATACATTTGTTACATGATTTTTAAATGTAGGAATTAGGGAAAAGAATGCAAAAGTAAATAGACATGCCTGAATATTCTCACAGCCAGTTAATTTTTGACGTGGTACTTCAGGACATGGTTTAGTGGTCATGATAGCGTTGGGTAGATGTACTTGATGATCTTAAAGGTCTTTTCCAGCCTTAACAATTCTGTGAATTTAAATTTCATTATCACATTTCCTGCCTGATTCTTGCACCAATGTTGAAAACTGATGTAATGAAAACACTGTGTTGAATTTTGAGAGCCTAACAACATGGATAAAGCTTCCACTGTTTCACAGAATCACAGAATGTTAAGGGTTGGAAGGGACCTCAAAGGATCATCCAGTCCAACCCCCCTGCTGGAGCAGGACCACCTAGAGCAGGTCACACAGGAACATGTCCAGTTGGGTTTTAAATGTCTCCAGAGAAGGAGTCTCCACAACCCTTCTGGGCAGCCTGTTCCACTGCTCATGTGGTCACCTCAATAGTACAGGTACATTTTTCAGAGGAATTGTTTCAAGATACCAGCAGACTCAAGTAGACAAAATATAATCTAAAATATTATATTCATGATGGTAAACAATAAATATACATACCTTTATAAAGGTGTCTACTAAGGTTTTTACGAGAGCAGCTACCTCCGTAGAGCACTTTTCATATAGAATCAACTGTGAAAATGAAGAGTCTCAGGGAGGACTAAAAAGAAAAGGTTTGTTCTTGAGAAGAATTTTGAGTAAATAATTTTATTCTAGAGTGATAAAGTAGCAGGTCGCTCCCTCTGCCCTATAAAAAGGCTAAAAAATCAACCAAAAATTTAGGTCTATAATATGTCACATTATTGATAACTAGAACAAGTTCATTGTGTTCTTTCTTATTCAATACTTTCCTTTTCCTGTAAGTGCTCTAGAAAAGTAGTATGATCTTTGCATCATTCTTGGATGGTGCCTAAATGAAAGAACTAGTCAAATCTAAAAACTGAAAATAGCCACTATAGTCTTCAGACAAATGCTGACCAGAGGCATTTGTGGGTGTCTGTCCTTTGCCCCATTCTCTGAGAAAATCAACCCAACCTTCCCTAGTGCCTGAACACTTCAGGTTTTGCCTACTAACATACTTCTGCTTTACAGATTGTTTTTCAACTTGGCTTTCGTAGCTTAAGTGAAGTTTGGAATTTTCCTGGACTGCTCTAATCCTGAAAAAGTACTATTAAAATATTTAGTACAGTTAAGGCACAAGTAAGTTAGCAATAAATATGTAGTGAAGTCAGCTAAAATTCCGCTAACATTTCCTTCAAGTCTTAACATTTAAAAAACTTTTCTGTCTTCTTTTGAATTTAAGTTCCCAAGGCAACTCTTTTCTGTAATATTGAGGGTATCCAAAAAATGATTCTTCTGACAGTCTAGCAAGAAACAAGCTTGATATCAAGTTCCAGGGCTGTGCTGGGAAATCAGCAGTATGTATAGGATTGAAGTAAATAATTGTATTTAGATTCTTCATGCAGCACTCTAATACCTGAAACTTAAAAAGTATTAAAAATACTGAGGTTTGTTGATTGATCCAGTTTCTTGGTAGATACAGGGGAATTTTTCCTGGAAAGTAGAACAGATGTTGTGGATGCTCCCTCTGTGGAAGTGTTCAAGGCCAGGCTGGACGAGGCTTTGAGCAATCTGGTCTAGTGTAAAATGTCCCTGCCTATGACAGCGGGGTTGGATCTAGATGATCTTTAAGGTCCCTTCCAACCCAAACCATTCTATGATTCTCTGAAGGACCATCTGCAATGCGTTGTTTACACACATCTCAGGGTCGGGCTGCCTGGCAGAGATTTGCTTCATTTGGTATCTTTTTTCCATTGGAGAGGATTGTTTTGGTTTATATGCCTTCTAAACACCAGGCAGTCCAACTAGGTAACACATCAGCCTCTGGTTGTGCTATGTTATGAAGAGTCCTGCAAATAACTCAAGCTTTGCTCCATTGTACCACACAGGACTGTCTCTGTAACCTGTGGATACAGAGGTTACTTTATTAAACATGAGTGCCTGGATGGTAAATTGAACATAAAACTGATGGAAAATTGGGGTATGGCCCGTTAGAAAGGTTATATGAAGTATGAGCTATCAGGGCCATGCACCATTTTTGGTTTCAGTTCTCAGTTGAACTAGTTTTTTAAGGCTAACAGCATGTGCTTTCTTGGTGCCTTTCTGTCATTTAATAGTGCTTCACATGCATCAGTGTCTTGAGCTCCTTTACCTGATCTCTCCCTTCTTTTAACATACCAGAAGCTGTTCACAACATCACTGCTCAGATGAAACCTAACATACCAATATATGGATATAAATATACACATAGGATAGTTCCTAGCTATGCTTTTTTTCCTAAAACACAGTTGTGAAAGTTTCAGTATTGCAGCAATGACTCGCCACTACCGTGGTGTTTTTCAGCAGGATTCCAGCTAGCACTGACTGTTTCTTCTCTGTCTGACAGGGGTCTGTGAAGATGTTGTGCTAGATGCTTGCTCTGCTGATGTGCTGTGTTACTTGCTGCTGTGGCTCATCCTCAGCAGTAGCTCTGGTGCTCAGTCTACATTTCCCTGGGCAAGGTTTTTTTCATTGCTGGCTTTTTAAAACCACTTACCAGGTGTTGTATAATCAAGCTCCAAAATGTGCTGTATTCTATGTTTATCAATGCCCTGAAAGGTGTTTCTAGAAGCTCCAGTTTTCTAACATTAATACAGTGCTCAGTTTACAGACATTTGTAATAAAAAATAATAATAAAATCTGTCACTATGGGATACAGAGACAGCGTGTTTATTTGTTGGGGATGAAAGGTGCCTGAGGTTGAGGTATTCAACTCTGTGACATGCATTTTATATGCATGACACCCATTAGCCTTTCATAAAGAAAATGTAAAACTTTTATGTGCATGAATTACATTTCAAGTTGTGTGTTCTTGTCTAACCTACTGGAATTCATAATTACAGGTTTTCTCATATCTTCTATGAGCTTTAGTGAGGCCCTCAGTTTCTAAAATGCATTTGCATGCTATGTATCCTTTATTTAGCAGTCATCACTGCATACCAGTACTTCCAAGCTGCTTGTTCAGGTAGTTTAATTAGGCAAATATTTTCCTAGAAACAGGCAATGCCATTACAAAAGATCATCTATTTATCTTCTCTTCAAACTGCTTTCGGATTTTATTTTAAAATAATAAAAAATTAATCTACTAAGAGGATGCCAAATGTTGGAGCTTTCAGATATTAAATACTTGTGAAAGTTGGCAACACTCTGGAATAAGATGTTTGCAGTACATGATGCTCCTGTATTCCCTAACCTGTGATTTCAGATGTTTCTGGTCTAGTCTTTACCAACTTCTTAATTCTGTAGGGAGGTGAAATATTCCCTGTCAAATTTTGTTTTTCTAAAAGCAAACTGTTACTATAGCAATATCTGATGTCTCAGATTTAACTACAATGGAGGCTAAAGGAGAGCAAGATATTTTAAAACATAAATCATCCCTGTAAAATCACTGAACATGCTATTTAATAAACCAAAGAGGATGGAATTATACTTAATTGAAAGCTTTCATGTTACTGAAAATTCTTTTTTTTTTTTAGTGGGACCTACAAGCTCATGTTTTCTATTTAAAAATGTTTGTATTTATCTTCCAGGAGCAAAGTATGTATATTTTCTTTAACTGTATTCTTATATTTAGCGTATTGGCTTTGGAGTACACAAGGAATCCACTGGCCTGGGTTTGTCTTGATTAAATCATTTCTTCTGGATAGTCTGGGACAGCTGCCCCACACAGGAGGATTAATGGAAGGGAAAGAAAAATGCTCCTCTGAAGGTGAAACTCAGTTCCCATCTGGTATCCAGGCACCCCTACTGTTCCCATTGTCGCATCACCCTGACATAAAGTCCCTTGGTATCAGTGGAATGCTGGGGGAGAGAGAAGAAATGACCAATACTCATGAGTTAGTCATTTTACTCTCTGCAAAGACATTTGACCAGGTGAAAAGAAATCCATAATTCCTCACTTTTCCTTCCCAACAAAGATGTCAAGGAGAGTGCAGGTGGCATCCATATTACACAGGAGCTGGCTGAAGTCTGCATGTTGGTCCATCTGGCTAGAGCAGTGTATCCATAAGGAGTGTAAGATAATTCTTAGCTTGAAGAATTAGATATCACATCCAAAACAAACCGTACTTTTGATTTTCATAGTCCTAATATTAATATAATGCACAACAACAAAAAAGAAACATTTTTCTTCAACTTAAGTACATCAAAAAAAGTGACTACTTCTCACATTCATATCGCACAGGAAATAAATGAAGCTACTATAAAGGTGACACACAGAGTCATAAGACTCACACTGTGGGATTTTTGCTTTAATGACAACAACTGTAAATATTTTTCCAACTATAAAAGAAATTCATTAACATCTTGACTATTTGTGAAGTAAAAGTTCTCTTCTTTTTAAATATAGTACCTCAAATACAACCTTTTTTTCACCCAGTACCTGAAAAAAGTCTTTTATATCATCTAAGGAGTGTCTACTTTACATATTTAAAACACAAAACAAGTTATGGATCATCAGTATAGAGTCACTGACCAATACAGGAATATACGTCAGGTAATTCATATAATGAAATGGCTAAATAGATTTGAACAGAACAAAACACATAGGAGTAGATAAGTTTAATGAGCAAGTAGAAATAAACCTCTTTCACTAAGTATTCTACTCCTTTTGGATAGGTCTTAACCCATCGACCACTGAACTCTCCCTCACTTTGACATTGTTCTGCGGCCAGCTTCTGTGCCCCATAGAAAGACAAAGGCAAGAAGACACCTCTGTGGTCCATCTTCCTCTCACAGAACAGGGTTAGCTATTCTAAATATTTCTAAATGACTACTTTGAATGTTTTTGTTAATAATGGAAATTTTTATATACCATGTGTGGTACATACCATGTGTGGGCTTCCTATTTATTTCTTATTTCCAATCCCATTCTTAGTTTACCAAAGTATTTTTTCCATGAGTTCATACAATTCTGAGTGTTTTTCACATAAACAGAGTTAAAATAGTGTTGTCAAGGAAGCAAGTAATGACTATAGTTTTAACAGCCTGGATTGCTTATTAGTGTTCAGCTCAGGTGCTGGAGTGGGCAAAGACTTGTTCAGAAGAATTTTACTTTCCCGAATCCTAAACTGGATTGCTTAAATGCAGCTGTTCCTGTGGCATGCCAGAAATGGTGTCTGTCCTTTGGAATCTCACACCAAATTGCATAGATTCAGATGGATAATACTAAATAGAGCTCCTACAGTTAAGATATTGTTTGAATACACACAGCTCTTTGATGTCCTCAAACACATTCACAAAGATCGGAAAAATTAATGAGTTCCTTGGAAACATCAGTGGTTACTTACAAACTGGAAACTCATAACACAGACCAATATTTTGAAGATGTTTGGCAAAATACTTCATGTGTATTTTATAAAATGAATTATTATTTTTAATATGCTGCTATTTTATACATTTTTCCTTCTAAACATAATCTAAGGAGGAAAAAAAACCCTATTCTAACACAAGAAAAGAGCTTATAAAAACCTTCAGTCTCCAGATGGATTCTGAGGGCACCATGTTGTCGTGCAAGGGGAACCAGAAAAGTCCACCTGGAATCCTCTTTGAAGATGGAGTCCAAATATGATATCCATAAGTTAATACTCTGGTATTACTCCCTGACCTTGGTTAGTCCTTTATCAGCACCTCAGAGCTGGTGTCATGGGTCTCAGCGGTGCCACCAAACTGGAGTGAGGCTGCCCCAAGGATGTGGGACAGGGGAAGAGATGCAGGAATGTGGGAAGGAAGACCCAGACAGGCTGGGGTGAAAGAAGACCTTGCTGCCCTGCTCTCAGGAGGCATGTGGTGGAGACTGGGGTATCTCAGCAATTGGGAGCCCCTCCACCCCAGCTTGTCCCCAGCAGGAGGTGCTGAGCAAGGCAGGGCCTTAGGCTTAGTTTGGCAGCAGGATGAGGTGGGCTGGCAGCCATGTTAGATGGCAGCTAGCTGTGCCTGCTCCTCAGCTCTGGCTGGGAAACCACCTTCATCTTCTACAGTGCCCTCTGTACACTCAGGAGAAAGATTATTTTTTTACCAGTGCCTTAATCTAGCTAACAAGAGGTAGGCACCTGCCAGAGGCACGGCTGTGGCGTGGACTCCACACCAGCTGGCCGCCATTTCTCACCTGGCGGCTGTGGTCTGGCTCTGCCTCCCAGCACCTCCCTGGCAGCCGTTCCCACTGGTAGGGTGGTGGGGGTGAAACCCTTCTCTGTCCCAGCCACCACGCTGCTCGCTTGCATGGTGTCTTTTGTCCAAGTGTAAAATTAACTACTTTATCCATCTGCCCAGGGCCCACTTCAGAGACCTTTGAAATACCCACTTCAAAGGGCCCTGGCTGGTGAGCGTACAGCACACAGTGCACCAGTTAATTTTTAAACTCCCATTACCTGAAAACTTCTTGTAAAGTGTACCGGAGCGTAGGGCTGGGGACGAGCTCGCTGAATCGCTTGACAAGGCAGAGCTGAACAACTGGGATAAAGAATTCCTTTCATTACTATTTTTTCTTTTACGCCACACACACACCTTTCAACCATTCCTCATAATCATTTACCTGTGTTCTCTACTGCCCTGCACATTTAGTGCTCGGCGTTACCCTTGCAACAGCCCACCCTCCCTGCCTCCTGGCCTTGTCCGGGGCATGGCCCCCAGCCTATGTCCCCCACCCCCCTTTGGGATGCTTACCATCCCAGGGTGGTTCCCAGCAGGATGAGAAGTAATTTGATGGTGTATAAAGGCTGCTGTTGTATTTGGCTCTGTTTTTTGAGGTGTGTAAAGATACGGTGTGAGATTATAAAAGGAAAAGCCAAAAAAATACCCCAAAGAAAACATATTCCTTTTAGTTACTTTCTCAGGAGAGCTTCATGTCTTTGTTTTATCCAAAGTCTTCTCCATTCCTCGTTTTACACCTCCTGGTTCAGGTTTCTCTCTTGATTTCTTTATGGCCATAAGCTTGCTAGATAAAACGTAAGCATGTGGGACCTAG
>JANHFX010012839.1:11135-21401 GCA_027560015.1 Chloroceryle amazona | reverse complement strand
AGAGAAATAATAAAATAAAATATCATAAAATAAATAATAATAGAATAATAAAGTAAAATAAAATAAAAATATAAAGTAAAATAAAATATAAAATAAAATTTGGAAAGTAGTGAAGGTAAGCAAAGAACATTTTATTTAAAGAGCAAGGAATAAATAGATACACATCTGAACTGAATTCAAGAGCAGTCTCCCAAAGGAAATACTGCAAATCAATTTGTTTGAATAATTTAGACTGGACAAAGCACTTCATAATATATGGCAGAAAAGAAACCTGCCTTGGCAGGAGAAGGAGTGCATTACTTAATAGGTCTTTTTCTTCTCTAGACTGTATTATTTTATGGTTTATTACTGTAAATGATTCAATGTTAACAATACTTAGTTTATTTTCTCACAACTGCTTGCTGCAGGACAGTGTATGTCTGTCTCATTGTAGCTTATTAATTATCTCCAGGTATCATAAAGGCACTGGCAGTGCTAAGCAGTGTTTATGCATGAAATATGGTGTGAACATCCCTGTTTTAGGGCCATATATGCTAGAAGACTGGCAAAGCCATCCGTCAGCTCCATGTACGTCACACATCACTATCATCCTAAATTACAGCAAAACTCTTTGTAGAATGTTTTCAAAAGCATTAAGATTGGTTTTGTACCACTAAACATCAAGCTCATTTTGCTTTAATTATCACAGTGTAATGTTGCTCTATAAGAGATGGGAAAATACAGTCTGCATTGCTTCTGAAGTGGACCCTAGATAAAATACTATATTCCCTTCAGAACTGTTTATATAGGACATGAATGGTGACCAGCACCTGATGTTCTATCTTATCTGGTCAGAAGGGGACATCACATCTTACGTGAAACACACTGAGAAGCATGTGGGCAGTGATACTCCATTAGGAAGCTTTTTAGGTTTAGGAAGTTTTTACTGTACATTAAGTAAGTCAGAAGGTAAATTACTGGGAACGACTGAACATAAACTAAGAACTACACAACTATGACTACACTCATCACAAAATCTGTGTTATTAAGAGGACAGACAAATACTGATCAGATAAACACAAGTGAACTAAATACAGGAGAGCCTTCCTTGGTTACCACATGCCTGCACCTTCCAAAGGATGCTGTATGAATATTGAAAAGCCTGTGGCATTGCTCGGGGTTGTTGTCACCCAAGTGCAGGACCCGACACTTGGCTCTGTTGAATCTCATACAGCTGTCCTTGGTCTATCGATTCAGCCTTGACAGATCCCTCTGTAGACCCTCCCTACTTTCAAGCAGATCAACACACCAGCCTAACTTGGGGTTGTCTGCAAACTTACAGAAGTTGCCCTTAATCAGGTTAGTCAAGCAGGACCATGGTTCAGAAATTTTTAGTGAATACACAGTAAACAACTTTAACTAAGTTCTGTCTTTATAGCAAACATTTGCTAATGGATTTCACAATAACAATTCATGTTTTCAGCATAAAATCACATAGAAAGTAAACTAGTTATATTCTGTGTGGAAACACCAACAGTTTTCCATTTTCATTAAGGATGGGCTGGACCCGAACATTTTTGTTATAGTTATTAAATCATATTACATGTTCCGGTGTTGACAGGTCTGGACTTATTCCAGAATGCTATTGATACAGAAGGCTGCAAACTTACTGACACTGGCTAATTTTTGAACAATGCTGTTTATCTGTTTTTGAGAGACAAAACTGTGTGACTGATGGCGTTATTTTATGAACAGGACATATTCATTTTACCAGTTTGCATGTGTAATGTGGCAGGGTATCAAAATTACTATCTGGATAACCAAGACAAATGGGAAAACTGAGTTGTTTGACTATTCTAAACTCTGGGAATGTTTTAAAAAATATTTCTCCTGGCTTGTCTCTCCACGATTCCATTCACTGCCTTCTTTCCTTTTGTCTGGGCAGCAGGTTTTCCAGGCAGGAGTTCTTACAGGGCTCGAGAGTCTTTTTAGCCAATTAACCTCTCTCCATAGCCTATATGCAGCCAAATGAGGTCTCAGGAGTGAATGAGCTGTTGTTTCCTTCTAGTCCTGGGAATATACCCCCAGTTTAAAATAATAATAATATTACACCACCTTTTTTTTGCACCTCTTTTGCGCAAAGAATTTCCAGCTAAGCCCATTCCTTAAAACTTTATTTTAGGAGAAAGTTCTGGAGAATCCCATACTCAAAGCAAGACCCATCACAATGTTACTCATTGTTAAGTTTTGATTAATGTTCCCACTCAATTGCTGACTAATTCTCTTTCCAGTGTGTGCAAATATTTAGTTTCTTCCTTTTTTTCTAAAGCATGTTCTGTAGAGCCCATTGCTGTAGTATCCAAGCAAATTGTCAACATCAACAATAATATTGCCAATACAGAAAAGCTTTTTTGACATCCTTCTTTTAAGGGTCTCAGACTGCTCAACTGAACCATCTCAGCATTCACACAAAGCAACTAAGAGCTATTCTGTTGTTTTTCACAGAATGAGAACAGTGGGGTATAGCAATGGGAAATGTCTTACTGCAGGTCTGCAGCTGCAGGGTAAATCAGAAGTGGTAGAAAACTTCCAAGCATATTGAAGGCAGAGCTGAGGTTTCAATCATTACAAATATAGCTTCACAAGACCTATTTACAGTCACATAGTTGATGTTAACAAAATTGAACCAGATGGGGTAATTATTTTTAGTCTGTGGTTAATCTAATGCAGGTTTTTCTGCAGTTCACTATACCCATGAATAAATAACAGTTTTCCTTTCCTTGAAAATATGGATTCAAAACCTTTAAAATAACTCTTACTTAGGCTGGATGAGCCTTGATGAGGCTGTCAAAAACAGGATGTTGCTCGCCAGCTTGATTAGACATCTTTTTGTCTGATCTAGTCTGCAATATATGCCTCAACATAAACTTTCCTTATAGAAGCCTAGAAGCAGTCTTCCAAAGTCAAATCACCTACTGGGTCTCTGGGTCACTAAACTCTCATGTCATGGCCATGAAGTCCCTCTTCCTTCACTTCTCTGCAGATGCTCAGGCTGCTTTTCACTTTCTTCTAGTTCCCGTCTTCTTCAACATCTTTTCCAGTTGTCTCAGCAAAAGGCAGTTGTACTTAAGCTTCAACAGAACCCCTGATTTTCCCAGAACAGGGCTGATCTTCTGGGAATAACCTCTCTCTACCTGTCTGACCCTGAAACAATGCTGAATTAACATGGTTTTGCATTTCTTGAAGCTCTCACTGGACTATCTAAAGACCCATGTAAACATTGAACTTCAAATGCAAATAGAAGCAGGTCAAAAGCCCCTCAGTAGAGAAAGGCTGTTTTTTGCCTCTATACAATCAGTTGTTTCTACACCAATATTTTTCTAGTAGGTATGAAATTGCAGCCTAACCTTCAAAAACACTCTTGCTTGAAATGTCCTATCCCCTCTTCCCTAATTTGCAATACCCAAGTTAAAAAACTAAAACACTACTTCTCGCTCCCTGCCCTCCATGAAACAAGGTGTCTTTATAAAACTCTAATTTCTATTGCTGATGTCAGGGATAAATCCTGGTTTCCATTAATTAGAAACAGGCACAAATCATGTCTCATCATTGCCACTAAAAGAGATTCTTGATTGCTTTCTGGAATCAGCCATGGTTCCCAGTGTCCTGCTTCCTAGAAGACAGCCTTCTCTGTTACCTTATGATCACTAGGCATTTCTTCCTGTCCTGGCCCCTGTGAAGAACATCCTGTTATTCTTTGATACGTAGGAGGTGCATATTACTGCACTGTTAAGATGCTGTGGTTTATGTTTTCACTGTGTATTTGGGTGGGTAATGCTTTGTTGTTATTCAGTCATCTTGAAATCCCTCTTAATGCACGCCAAGTTAACCAAAGATGCCAATAAAAGCATTCATTCACCAAAACCAAGCAGACTGTGCAGCTTGAAAGGTTTAACAAAAGGCAAAGGTGAAGAAAAAGAGAGGAAGAGTGTGCTTCATCTGTTTGAAGTGTGGGATGGCTGAACCAGCCTAGCAGCTCATGCCTGCCTCAGCACCCATGCTGAGGGCAACCATCAGGTAGGCAGGCTGACCACACTCAGTGGGAACACTTCCAGGTTGCCACCAGTCTGATTATTAAGGTACAGACCAAGTATTGCACATCCATATTCTAGCTGCCAAAGATCCAGAAGGCTTCTTCCTTGTCTTTTTCTTCCAAGTTTCCTCGATCTGACATGCAGGAGACTACAGGCAGGCAAACAATTGCTTCCTCATGATGCTACTGCCCTCGGAGGCATCTGGGTCTCCCCCTTAGTGCCCAGACACTTCTCTTGCTCTGCAATCCTTGTAACCCTTGTACCTCCTGGGTTCCAGTAGCTACACCCGGTCAGGCACTACTCAGAGTATTTATCCTTCCACTTGTGAAACAGATGAGCTCTGACAGGAAGGAGACTATGTTTTGAGTGGGGGAATTGCAGGAGAAGGTATGTTTCATGTTGAAGGTAGCTGCCATATGGCAGCTTCCATAATAGTGGAAATACTGGTTCAGTCCATGGGCCACATGGCTCAGTTTTCTGTCGCTCTGAAGAGCCAGCAGTAGACTGCTTTGAAAAATAACTCAAAGCAAGCCCTCTTCTCCCTCCTACTCAAAGACTCTCCCAGCCAGCATTCATTTTCATCTCAAGTGATTTCCCGAGCCTCAAAATCACTTCAAATCAAGTGATTTTTCTCTGTGTCTTATTTAGTAACTCCCAGGGTGGATCTCTCTTCCAGGTACTTGGTCTGTCCCTCCTGAACCCACATAAACTTCTTGCACCTACAGGGAGTTCTGGTGTGGTGCTGGAAAAGCCAGTGACTCAAGCCCTTCTGATGCTACAACACACAGAATGTATACAGGTACATATGCCTGCATATAGATGTTGGCCCATGATGTCATTCTGACACATAAAAGAGTGTGTGTCAACACTTTTCTGGTATGGCTGCATACATTTTTTGCATGCAGTGTTAGATAAATTTGGTGAGAGATGAATCCCCTTGTGTTCTAGCTGGTTGTCAGAGATTAGAGGTGCTAGCAGCTGGACTTATCTCTTAACAGATATGCCAATTTACTGTTTGTGGCTGTAAGTCTGACACAAGATGCACAAAACAGCCCATCCACTGTAGGTCTGGTTGCTTTCCAAAGCTAGTTAGATGCACGAATAGCACAATTTCTCATAACTATAGCTCTGGTTGCATTCATAGAATCATAGAATGGTAGAGGTTGGAAGCTGAAGATCATCGAGTCCAACCCCCCCTGCCAGAACAGGAACACCCAGAGCAGGCCACACAGGAACAGATCCAGGTGGGTCTGGAAAGTTTGTAGAGAAGGAGACTCCACAACCTCCCTGGGCAGCCTGTTCCAGGCTCTCACAGTGAAGACGTTTTTCCTCATGTTGAGGTGGAAGCTAGAAGCAGTCAGATGTACTTGACTAGAAGCAGTTGGATGTACGAATAGTATGGTTTATTTACACTTGCAGCATATACAGATTCTTTAAGATAGTGATAAATACACTAAACTGCAGAATCACTATATAAGTTATGACAACATAATTGTAATCACAACTGTAATCTCTCAGGGAAAAGCACTTGGCATCACCAAGGCTGCAAATCTTACCAAAATGCATCCTTCTGTTGAGGGCTAGAAGAAGAAACCTGTCCCTACGACTTGGTGTCAAATACTCGTCCCACAAATTAGGTGTGAAATACAGATAATAATTATACCTTGTTCACTACTATTGAACAAAGTGTAGAGGTGGGACTGTGGTCAAGCCACTGTTCCTGGTGGCCAGCATTTAGCAGTGGCACGGAACATTTATGACTTGTTTGGCAGCTTCTGCAAGGAGCGGATAACTGCTGTGGTATGCGTGACAATGGGATAAGCAGCCTTCACTGCATCCCACCACTCTTCCTCAGTGCCATGAAAACACAGCCCACCATATCTTCACCCAGCCTCTATGTCTATCCCAGTCACCAGATATTTATCAGCAGTGCTGAGCTTTGCAGTTTCAATTGTTTTGTGCTTCCAACAAACAACATGGGAAAAGAGCCAGGGAAGAAAATAAGTGTGAGTCCCTCAACTTTGCTTACCAATACTTGTCGGTTATTGTACCAGGAAATATCAGGACTTCTAAACTGCTCTGTCATAAAGTACCAGGGCAGCTCAACTTCCATCCCTCTTGAGTATATAGATGAGCTCTGGGATTTTTTGAGTACTTGTATACATAAACTTAAAGTGATATAATAGTAGTGATTTACCACAAAGGGACCCTCTAAAACAAATGAGTATTTGTGAAGCACTCGCAGTGATAAATGCTATAACAATGTACATGGGATACCTATTTTTAGAAAGCAGTAGTTAAAAAAATGTTATCACAATGCCTTCCTACAAGAAAGTTGAGCAAAAATTATAGGCCACCATAACCTGCTGTACTCTGAGGAACTAATTAATAACAGGTTTTAATCCAAGTTACATGATACTTGTATGGATCCACAGGTAGCCAAAATCTGTGGTACCTCAGATGCATGATTTCTAAATAAGGGCTGTCAGAAGCATGGTGTTCCTCTCCTCCAGCATATCTGATGGCTTCAAGAGTCAAAATAAAGCTCCACTGGCACAACTGGAGGGATGGATGTTAGTGCTGAAATCCAACAGAAGAGCTAAAGGTACAAATTCAATTCCACTGCCATCTTTTAATGAAGACCATTAACATTTCTGTCTTTGGCCTCTTTCTTAGGACTGGCCCATACTTGGAATGAAGCGTCCCAGGAGCACGAGGCAATTCTGTAATAGAAATAGCATGTTCTTTCTGCTCCTTGCCGGACCATTTCTAGGAAAATGAGTTGCATTCTGAGAAGAGGAGCCTATCGACCTGTGCGACACACTGAGAGGCTGAATTTCTGTTTGGTTGTGTTAGTCTGGTTTTTACTGTGATTCCCAGCTGGAGTTGCAGGATACCTCGAAAGCTGCTTTTTCTCCTGTTCCCCAGCTATATGGATGACCATTTTAGGAGAATTTTTTTCTATGTTCTTAACATTCCTTCAGCGTGAATCTAGTGCCACTCTCTGTAAAAGTTTGTGTATATAAAACTAATAAATGGCCAAAAAAAAAATAGATTTGTGACAATATATTAAGTGTTCAAGACATGCTGAACAAACAATAATCAGGCCCTTCTGACATTTCTTGCATTGGGCATTTCAGTCATATAATAAACTCCTGAAATTTCTTAGCACTTTTAATATTATGATAGTGATGTTCATTACCAGTCTGTGGCACAGAACATGATCCATGCTGGTATTTTCTTGCATAAGGTGACACACAAGGTGTCCTTTTCCTTTTCAGTGAAAACTACATTCGTTAGTGTTGATCAGTGTGAAAAGGGGATATGCATTTTTCTGAAAAACAAGCAATAATAGAAGATTTAACAGAAATAAATGGCATTCAGTTTGCAGAATTAAAAAATTTGGATTCATTAAAAAGTAGTTTGATATAATTTTGTTTTGGTCTACCATTCATCCTCACTGTCACTTGTGGGAAATCACTATTTTGCAATTGATTTTCACACCTGCCCACAGAGAAAGATAGTATTTATCCATGTGTGGGAAATATCTTGAGATCTCTGTGTGAAAATGATTGCTCAGATGCATATAGTAACAATTTTTATCCCGGTATATATAATGGAATTTGTTCCACGATTGCTTCATTGTCAAAATGTTTATTAACTTTTGGCTAAGGTCTATAAGACGTATTGCTAACAATGCTTCCGTGTGTCTTTGGGCAGTGGCTACACTTCCCTCAGTGGGGTCACATATGTAAGGCTGGCTCACAGAAACACTGGTTTGCAGGAAAAAGTCATGACCTTAGCATTCAACATCCATGCTTCTTGGATGCCTTGACACAGAACATATCTAATTCTGCTCTAAGCAAATAGCACTTACCTTTCCCTCTGACCTGTTCAGCATCAAGCACTGTGTAACACAGAAATCTGCCACGTTTGCCTCCAGCCAATCCTACGTGGAAAGACCCTTCTGGACTTACTTTCACAGATGCAGCCCTGAGCGTAGAAGATTAAGACACTTAACCTGAGCTCTCAGCCTAGCTCTGTGTAGGGATGTGAGAGATACGTGCTAAAATATTGCAGGAGTTATTGTAGACAGAAGAAACTACAGAAGGAGAGACCCTCACTCATTTTTTGAATGATGCATGTATGTAAGAGACTGAATGCAGTTAGTGGAAAGATCTGAATGACTTCAACAAGCTTTGGATCAGATCCTACGCTTTTTTCGTAACTTTTAGTACAAAACCTTTTCTAGTACAAAGCAAACTGGTTGAAGTATTTCCTGTGAGTCATTGAAAAGTAAATGAGCTATTTAATACAACTGCCATGCTCATTTCAATGGAGATAATCTAACACCAGCCTAACTACATGGGTAGAATTATGTAAATCACTGTTGTGTTAGCAGCAACTGATAATTGCTAAAACACCATTAAAAGGAAAGCAGTCTGAGTGAAAGAGCAGTGTTGGATGGATGCTTATTTAATTGCTGTGTGCTGGAACCTTGTTCCTTATTCTTACCTGCATAATTTAAATAATGAGGTGCTGTGTGCTTTTCTTTGTCACAGAGAACCTTCCTTTATGCTGTCCTCAATATACAAGAAATGCTTGAGATGCAGCTAACTAGGCAGTAACTTTATTACTAAACCCAAGAATTTTTAAGCTACGTGTATATTCCACACTTAATAAACCACAGAAAAACTAATAATTGAATTTTAATTCCTTCCACCATAACTATGCACTGACCATGAAATAAGAAAATGTCCCAAATATTCTTTCAAACAACCTGTAAACTCAGACCAGGCACTCAAACTTAAAGTGGAATCTCTGGATAACTACAACAGAAGAATGAAATTATTCTTTTTATTTCCTGCAGTGAAAACACTTAATTAGATATACGAAGTTATTTTGATTGTATCTGGCTACTATATACAATAAAAACAGAAAAGCCCAATGCATTTTAATGTAGGCTTTATTTTTAATATAAAAATGATAGAATTGCTTGCTGGTGAAATAACAAAGTGTAACCAAAGTTCTTAAAATGTAGGTGAATTTTAAATCAACAAAAAGCTCTTCCTGTGAGTGCTAATTTAAGTGAAACCCGAGCTACTGAAAACCTAGAAAAATGTCAAGGTCACGGCCAATAGCTTGGATTAGCAATAAAAAAGGGACACAAGAACAGGCTAATGGTATGAGGACATTAAATATTAAAAAGGAGCTATTGATTTAAAGGTGCTATTGCTAAAATTATGTAGCAGTAGCTATTGACTGCATGTTTCTCACAATGTGTATACCAACCTATTAGTATTTACCAGATGTCTTGTAAATGCTACTTATACTTTGTTTATTTGTCTTTTTTTTTTAATCTAGGTTTTAAAAATAGAATCAAATAAGGGAATGAACATTCCAACCTGTTCACAAATCATTACACGCATTAATTTATCTTTCTCCCTTTTGGAATATGTAGAAAAAGTAGAAAATAATATACATTATTCTTAGGACATCTTTTTATATTTCAGTTTCCCAAAAGATGTAGCAATCCATCAATATGTCCTGGGGCAAGGGTGTGCATCTGTGAGCTGCAAGTGCATTTACATTTGCCAAACGTTGTAGATTTCTCCGGGAAGACAAGCTGTGGGAGATGGGAAGCCCTCCCAGGAAGATGGAATATCCCTTTTGTTGTTTACAGAGACCTGGACTGCAGAAAGAGGGAATAAGTAAAGAGGAGAAGCCCCTGATTGTACCTCTTTACTGGTCTTCCTCTGCTCCATTCCCAAATAACATATGGAATGCATGCCTGCAAGAATTCACTGCCACATGCCAGTGATATTTGCACATTATAAGAGTATGGCATAATCTTTCTAAGCATAAATTTTACCTAGAAAGTAAGTCGTTCAAAGGTGCATTTATTTCCTGGATAGGCACACTGCATGCGTATGCCTCTTCTCCAGGTAGTTACTAAAGGAATGACAAAGTGAAAGTCACCTTTCAGATAGACTGAGCCTCTTCTTCATTATGGGAAGGCATGAATTACTACAGTGATTTCCGCAGGGCTTAATTCTTTGCACTGGAATGGAAGAACTAAGGAAAATTTAATTTTGTGCTTGAAGAAGCTGAAACACTGTCCTGGTTTGAGTGAGAACAGAACTAATTCTGTTCAGTGATTTTACTTTTCAGCTCAGTTCTTCTAACTCCCTGC
>JANHFX010012838.1:0-10924 GCA_027560015.1 Chloroceryle amazona | reverse complement strand
GGTCCGTGTCGGGGTGGTCCGTGGGCGCTGGGTGAAGAGAGAGAGGGGTTCTGGCTCGAGGCGCTTTCGTGTTCCCGGGGGCGTGGGGAGGGTTCGCCCACGGCGAGTCGCCCAGCGAGCAGCAGCTGGGGTGCTCCTGGGGCTCTGGTTACACCGATCCCTAGAGAAGCTCTCGGGTGGTTCTTTCCCCGTCCTCCAGCTGCGGGTCCAGCCATAGCTGGGAAGCGCTGCTCCCGCACCCCGGCCCGTAACGGCTGCGGGAGAACCGCTGGCGGGCTTTGACAAGCCGGCTGTTTGGCTTGCACCTGAAGGCGCGTGGCCTTTTAGTTACACAGAGAATCTCTTCCTCTGAGCTGCTGAAAGATAAAGCTGCTTCCTTTACTTTTCCCAAAAGAAAGAAGTTTTGGTATGACAGCCCTACCCTGGGATCCAAAATGGTAAGTGCAAACTTTTAAGGTTATCTGTGCCAGGAGGAGCAAACTGTGCTTCTGCCATTGTGCCTAGCTTTGTGAAAAGCCTTTCTGGTGGACAAACAGCAGAATTTTCTGAAGGAGCTCTAGGATTTCAGCTTCACTATGACAGGCCAGGATGGCTGTTGGCAGAAGCTCCCGATGGCTAATTCCTGTTCTGTGCTGGTCTCTCCTCAGCACCAGCACCACCGAGCCCGTAGCACAGACCTGGCTCACATTAGAGCTTCTGTATACCAGTGTAATTTTCTTTTACAGAAAAAAGTGGTTATGTTTGTTTCTTAGGCTAGTGATGCTTTCCAGTTAATACATGCCATGTTTTGGAGAGATGATTTATTGAGCTCTATAACTTGCTACAAAATCGTAAGGGAACGAGGAAACCTTGACTGTAATACATGAAAGTCACAGATTTTGTGAACAGAAATATTCTTTCTTGAAGTACCCAATACATAAGACATATAGAAGGCCATGACAGCTGCAATAAAATGGCATTTTAAGAGCAGACTTTGTAGAGTTGCACAGGACTGTATATAGTTGCTTAATACAAGTTTGTAACTACTGATTAATGTGGTGTTGTTTTTAATTTATTTCTTTTTTAAAGATTTATAAACCAAACAACTTGGCCTCTGTAGTGATTGATGACCAGACGAAAATCAGGAAAGAAGATAACATACGCCGCAGAGTCCTGAACAGTCTTATTCATAAGGTTGTGACAGAGATGATGACTACCTGTGAAGTTAGTCAAGAATTTTATGATCTCAAGCTGGAAATCTGCAAGGCAAGTGCCAGAGCTGGAGCTTGTTGAGCTGCTCTGACTACCTGTTGAGGTCGGCACGGCAGGCCAGAGGAGCTCAGCTGGCTGTTGGGATATGGGCAGGAGTTTTACTGCACTGTTTCTAATATGGCAGAGCGCAGCAAGAGGAGGCTGGGGATTCACCTTGCACACTCGGAGAACTTTGCCGTGGTTGCAGCAGACCTTTGCCACTGTGATGCAAATGCAGCTTAGGCCAGCAAAGTGGTGATTCCTCTGGTGTGACATTTTTCTGTTACTCAGCCAGGTACTGTCTGCCTTGCCTGGGTTTGCTAACAGAGTCTTTTCTTAGTGCAGCTGCATGAGAGTTGTTACCTCCTTGTGTCCTTCACCAGCATCCTTACAGAGGCAGAAGACCCAAGTGGGGCATGAGCTTAGTTCAAAAAAAAAAGAAAAAGCAAGGCTAAGAAGACAGCATTGGCAGGCGAGATTCCAGAAGAAGAATTTGTACCCACTTGTGGATAGTGTTGCCATAGTTCATGGGTTTGGAAGGGATGTTAAAGCTCTGATTTGGGAACTGGAAGTCACTCTACACATTCTTGTTAGTTGTCTGTAGCTTTTTCTTCTACATTTTCTGTTTTGTTGGGATTAAATGATGCCAGTGTTTGCCTTAAAAGCTTGATGGACTTTGCAGAAGCATGCACCACAGTTGCATCTGTGACAAGGGGTTTGTCATTTATGATTGAAAGATGCTTTTGCCAGCTGAATTCATTCTGTCTTCAGGCAAGTGATTAAAATTACACGGGCAAGATGAATCTGCATGTGCAGCATCCTTCATAGAGTATTTCTGTCTCTTTAGGGCTTTGACAATTGCTTGTCTATCTCAGATGGCATGTCTGCACATAAAAAATACTGTCTGCTATAGGCAAGCCCCAGTACTTTCAGGAGGCCGTGCTGTAAATTACCATAGGAGGGAGGGAATGAAACAGCTTTCTTCTAAACATAGTGGAGATTGCATTGTAACTGCATAGTGCTTGGTGTTCATGCTGCCCTGGCACGTGCCCGAGACTCGGTCCCAGTTTAGTCAGTCTTGAGATGATTCTGGTCTGATATCGTTACTTTCATTATCAAAAGGAATATTATGGTAGGTTTTCTGTGCTCCACCAGAATTATTTTTTTGAGGTGTCAGAAGTTAAAATTACACTGCAGTAATACAGATAAGAATCACGCTTCAGGCCTGATACATCAAACTTTTATCCACTTGATAACACTACTCACGTGGTGATGAAGACACGGCTCGTGTTAGATCGGTTGCTTTATGTGCTTGCATTAGACTCTGGGGGGGGAGGTTGATCCTGCAGTTGAAACAGACAGTTAATGATCACAGTTGGGCTTTCTTTGGTGAGTGGTGGGTTTCCTGCGGGAGGAGTTATTTGGAGAAAGTCAGCATCTACTTTGTTTTCTGGGGAAGTCCATTCTCCCCTAGGAAAGAGTGTCACTGTCAACAGCAGGCTGTGAAGCAGTTCTCACTCCTGGGAGCTCTGATGGAGTTGTCTGTTTCTGCTGATGTCCTTCTGGACTACTTGTGGTGGTAGCACCCTCTCCTTGACTAGATGTAGCACTGCCAGTAACACAGATGTTGACAGACTGCTCCTCTGTTCAGTTTCAGTGGAAGGGGAGATGAGGCAGTGACCTGCCTAAATAAAAAATGTCCTTTCAGGTACTGAATGTAAATCTTACTTGGTTTTAAACTCTGCCTCTAGAAAGACACCATGTAATTATGGCTCTTAAGAGCAGAGATGAGGAAGAGATTTTTCTAAGGATTTACAAATCCAGTTGGGGTCACTGTTTGGTTATTCACGAATTAGAGACTTTGTTGTATATGAAGTGTGTACATATGTCATTTGAAATAAATACTTCTCTGTTTGCAGGTCTCCCTGGCATCAAACTTCTCAGCGTGTCGTTTATACTGGAATCCTGCTTCTACTGTGGAGGAAGAAAGTTACGTTGAAAGTGTGCTACGGAAGAGTGCTCCACGTATACGGTACTGCTGTGGGAAAAACACCGCTTCATCAATTCACAGCCACGTGCTAGTACCATTTCTGAAGAGTTCTAGCAATCTGTATCTGACCTTTTAGCATTCCTTAGGTTTTTAGATATTTGGAGCCAGAGCATGTCCTGTGATGAGCCTCACTGGGAGGGATGGTTGAGTCAGACCAGCTGTGCATTCTCCTACTGGAGCACAGCTGGCTTCTTTGGCTTCTGTGCTTGCCTAGGAATGGACTGGGCTGAGCAGAAAAAAAGAGCCTGGATGAAGTTTCACTAGTAGTAGTGCTGGGCTGGGCGTGCTATGCATGACAGTCAGACAGAATGGGATGCTGCACAAGAGGACTGGCAATTACAAGTGTCTCCTTACAGATTTCACGGGGCAATTCTGATCTCTAGGGACAATTTGGGCTCCCAAAAGGGTCCAAAGGGTGATATTGCAGATATTACAGAAATTCTTCACAATACTGATACCAAGAAATAAATGTCTGGATGTTACTGTGTATTGCGATGCTTTTAACCATTTTTGGTAGAGGGTTCAGGGGATTGAAGGATATCCTAGGGATTTTTGTCTCCCTCTTTCCTTGGCTTACCCTCTGGTATCCAGCCAGGCCACTGGAGGATCAGGACTTCACCCCATGGGAAGGTGACACCAAATCATACTTGTAGAACCATCTCCTTACCCCCGTTTCCCTAGGCTGTACAATTGCTGCTCGTGCGCAGTGCTTTCTTCTACTCCACCAGCTTCCGCGCTTCAAGAAGGAATGTTGCTGGCTGGGAAGAAGATGGAGGGAGTCCTGTCAGTCATTCTGCAGCTAGCATTTAGGACTGGTGGCCTTGCCCTGCTGTGATGGGTCTATCCCCTACTACTGTCACCCCTACAGTGGGAATAAGAAAGCCAAATGACGTGGGGAAGGACCTGTCCCCTGTCCCGCTTCACGCGCACAGGGAACAAATCTAGCATCATCGGTTCCCAATGGGATCTGCAGCTAGGAGTTTGTGTGTGTTACACATTCAGAGCTGGGATTCTGCAGTGATGTACTGATTAGCACTAACTTGATGGACACCCATCAGAGTGTTAAGTTTTGCACATGGGATCTGCTGCCAGCAGATTTTATCTGTCCTGGAGGTGCTCTACTGTTTCTCATACTGGTTAATGCTGTGGTTTTTTGGCAGGTATCTTCTGATGAGTCAACAGATTCTAGGAAATGTACCCCCAGTAGTATTTGTAAAAGACAAAGAAGCTGCAGCTGTAAAAGAGGTAAATGCAGTCTTTGAGTCAGTGTACAGAGATATGCCAGTGTGGTGACTTACCATACCATATGCTTAGGAGCACAGAGGGAGCGGATCGTTGTTGTTCTGTCAGTCCTTGTCTTTACCTTTTCCTCTTCGTGTTCCAAAGCAGTTCAACAATGAATGTTGAGTAAGACTGATGCTTATATTCATTGTAAAGGAATCCTTGTAGCTATCACTGCATGAACTGTTTTTGATGCTACTATAAGAATTTCTGAAGTGAAGATGTCAGAGAAGCTTGTTGGCCAGATCATAAGGCCAATAAAGAAATCCTGTAAAATGAAATTGCAGCTTTAAGGAGTAATATAGAGTAGGCAGTTGTCTGTTGCCTGGTATACTTGACTATAGAAATGAGGTCTGAGGAGCATGTTGAGTGTTCTGTGTTTCTAAAATTCCATTGAATCCAATCAGTGATTTTTATTTTTTTTTACCCCAACTTTTTTCTGTCTGTGAATTGTTAAAGAGTTTATAGGGAAGAGCAGATCTCTGAATAGCAAATGTAAGCTCACTCAGGCTAGTTTTGAAGTGGTCTTTACTATTTCACCTTTTGATAGTTCTAACTAACTGAAATACTGCTAGAATAATGATGTTTGCTAGGAATTTGCTGTCGTTAGGACTGTGAGCTTAGATCTTTTAAACAGTGAGATTTCCAGAAGAAAAAGATGACACTGATGAGTGGAATTTGATTGAAAATGTCTCAGGCTGTTGATGTGAATTCCTGTTAGTGAGTTGCAGGCCCATGCAGTGTGTGGCAGCAGAGCTGGAAGGCATGACAAGAACTTCAGGCACTTGGACTTTCTGCGGTCAGAAAAATTCTGTGCTCGATGCTGGTAAATTGATCCACAGTGCAAATGCTTTTCACCTGCATCAGCATCAACAAAAAGCACAAGAATAGAAATTAACTAAACACTTCTGAAAGCAATTTATATTAGTAACAGCTCTCCCCTAATCAAGAGGGGAAATTCATCGCAGTAAGTAACTAGTGATTACAGAAGCACTTTTTTATTACCTGTGCTCAGTTACTGACATCCCTACATGGAGCTACAAATACCTACTCCTGCAGGTCCTGCCTTTCAGGTCTGTTACTGTGGAACCTGTTCCATTAATCACTGCTTCTCAAACTTTGTAAAGTGACCACTTGCTCTTTTTGAAGAGGAAAACCCCTGGACTACCTTTCTTCAATCTCACTGCCTAGGCACCGAGGAAGTTAACCACACCAGAGGAGTGAAAACCCTCCTTGTACAGCTGCTTCTGCCAGTGAGTGGCACTGGGAAGCGCTTTGATGGAGCATCTTTCCATGCTTTGCAGATCAGCAGATTTATGTAATTCACAGATTGGAATAACAGGGCTTGAAATAATGTAGCTGAACCAATCTTTAAGTATTTTAAGACAGGGAATGACCATCTAATTCAGCTCCTAGAATGATACAGTGAATTGGAAGGGAAGTAATGTAAAGAAAAGCAGGAATAAAAATTTAAACTGACATAAAATTGTCATGATTAGGTGCAGTCTGTAAGCACTGAATATTCTAGCTTTGTAGCATTTACTGGTTAGGTCCCGTGTTAAAAAGGAGTTGGGAACTCAATATTTACATGCAATAGAATTAAAAGCTTGTAGGAGGGGGAAGAAGTGAAAAAAATCTCAGAGTAGGGATGTAATGAAAAAGGATTTGCAAGACTGAAGTATGGCCACACAAACAAAAAATTACACTTGTCAGACTCCCTACCCACCTGGTCGGAATGTTCATAAGGCAAAAAACTTCATAGGAATTCCTGGATCAAACAATCTTAGAATGCTTTGGGTTGGAAAGGACATCCAATTCAACCCCCTGCAGGGACATCTGAAACTAGAGCTCTGACCAACCTGGCCTTGAATATTTCCAGGGATGGGACTTCTACCACCTCTCCGGGGAACCTGTGCCAGGGTCTCACCACCCTCACAGCTTAAAGCTATTACCCCTCGTCCTGGCACAGCAGGCCCTGCTGAAATGATTCTCCCCACCTTTCTCATAGTCCCCTTTAAGTATTGGAAGGCTGCAGTAAGGTCTCGCTGGAGCCTTCTCTTCAGGCTGAACAACCCTAGCTCAGCCTGGCCTCACAGCAGAGGTGCTCCAGCCCTCTGGAACCATTTTTATGGCCTTCTCTGGACCGGCTCCAACAGTTTAATTTCTTTCTCGTGGTGAGGATGGCAGAGCTGGACACAGCACTCCAGTTGGGTCTCGCCAGAGCAGAGTAGAGGGGGAGAACCAGCTCCCTCGACCTGCTGGCCACGCTTCTCCCGATGCAGCCCAGGGTATGGCTGGCCTTTTAGGGCTGAGAGCACGCACTGCTGGCTCGTGTCCAGCTTTGCACCCACCAGTTAGGCTACTTGAAACAAAATTCCGATGCCAGAAGTAGAAGCTGCTCCATGTAAATGGAGGAAAGGGCTGTCCTGAAATGGTTTTGCTAAATATTCCAAATGTATAGGAAATAAAATATTTGCTGTTAGATATTTGTTTCTTGTGTAGGTGTGAACAAAGTAATTAGATTTAATGTGTATTGTGTTCACGTGTTTACAGATTGAGAAATTATTGTCAATTGCTGATTTTGGACCTCCCGAAGAAGAAGAAACATTATCTCAGAATGATTCTAGGTGGGTTTTTTGAATCAGAATTGCACACGTGTCCCATTTTTATCTCTGTTGGCCAACTTAAGGTGGGTATTATTTGACATGACCAAGTATAATAATAATTAGATGTCTACATTGTTATCTCAGTTCGGCCTTAGAAGGAAATAAAAGGCAGAAGAGGGAGACTGTGGACATTGTGGGGTAAAAGGCACCTCAGCTTTAAAGAGACCAGTTGAGCCCTTTTTTAACAGAAGAGGCTACAGAATAGCCCAGGACAAAGCTGTGTGCTTTCAGAGGCAGCTAACCCATAAGGTCATGCTGGAACAGTCTTAGAAGTGAGGGCATAATCAGCAGGCTTGTTACATGCAGACTCTGCTTGCTCTATACTTTGCTGAGGGAAATACTCTTAGGAGTTCTAAGAATTCAAAACTCGTTTCTTGCTGTCAGTGTTACTGTGAGGTAACAAGCACTACATTTACCAGTCCTCCTCTACTTGTCTGCTTTTTTTCTGGTTTAAGTTTGGTTTGTTCTACATGAGTTACCAGTTTACTAATAAATCTCCCCACGGTAACAATAAGTTAATTTGGCATTCTTCTGTGAGGGATAGGGCTGAACAGTCTGTGGAAGAATGATTCTGTTGACTGGATGCTCTCAAAGCCAACATCCTTGCACTTGTGTATTGCAGTCTCTTGGTAGAAATGTTTTTTGTGCCTTAAAGTGTCACAGAACAGTTCATCAGGTGCAAATCAGAAATAGCTTCTTGGGGGGAAATTGTTGTGCCAGATTTTCCCACAGGGAACCTCACATTTTCCTGTGTATGTCTTGTGGAAAGACTGAAGTCCAGCTTAAGGTGCCATATGCTGTCATTCACGTGTCTGACCTGTTTTGGGCACAGGCTGCTGCTTCTCACTTCTTGTAAGAGCTGGGACAAGTGTTAATGCCCTTGGGGCTCCCAGGTCCAGTGCTCTCTGTTACCTGTGCTCACCATTTCCCAGAAACGAGCAGTTTCATGGAATCATAGAATGATTTCAGTTGAAATGAACCTTAAGTACAGTCTGTTTCCCAGCCCCCTGCCATGGGCAGGGACATCTCCCACTAGACCAGCTTGATGAAAGGCCCTTGGACACTTCCAGAGATGGGGCAACTACAGCCTCTTGGGGCAACCTGTTCCAGTGCCTCACCATCCTCACACTGAAAAACTTCTTTTTCTTTTTAGAAAAAATCTAATCTAAATCTGCCCCCTTTCAGTTCAGAGCCAGCACCCCTTGTCCTGTAACAACAGGCCCTTGTAAGCAGCCACTCCCCAGCTTTCCTGTAGGCCCATTTCAGTTGATGGAAGGCTGCCATAAGGTCTCCCTGGAGCCTTCCCTTCTCCAGGCTGAACACCCCCAACTCCCAGCCTGTCTTTATAGAGAAAGCTGCTCCAGCCATCTGATCATCTTCCTGGCCTGCCTCTGGACTCGCTCCAACAGGTCTATATCTTTCTTATGCCGGGGGACCCAGTGCTGCTGGATGCAGTTCTCCAGGTGGGATCTCACCAGAGGGGAGTAGAGGGGCAGAATCGACTCCCTCAACCTGCTGGCTGTGCTTCTTTCTATGCAGCCCAGGATACATTGGGCCTTTCTGGGCAGCAAGCACATTCATCTGGAATGCAGTTGCTTTATTGGCTTCCCCCCTTTAAATCTGTTGGCATGCTGACAGGCCTGTCCTTGGACACGTGGTCCTGTGGTTTGCATTCCCTTTTAACCTAGGGACGCGGTGCTGAGCATTCATGAACTCAAACTGAAAACTCCAGTTTATTTCTGGGTTACTGAAGTTGTCACAATTAGCATTTTCCCTCAAAACACACGTGGGGAAAAACCCCACATCATTTGTTTTCCTTTCCACAGTAAACTGCTTTCTTCAGCAACTCAGTCTTCGGATTCACCCATGCGGTCTAATCTTTTTGGTATCGATCATGAACTGCTCAATAAACAGATAATGGACTACAAAAGACTGAAAGTGTCAAGAAATACAGAAAGCATCTCCTGGACGGAAGAGCAGGAGCAGCAGCTGTCTAAGATTCGTAAGAAGGTGAAAAAGAAAAAAGTAAGGAATCCTCCTGACGATGACATTACGCCACAGAAATACTTACTGGACAGATACGAAGCCGATTACTGGGATGATAACACTGAATCAGTCTCAGACCATGAGCTGGAGGATGAATTACAGGAAGAGGTAGATGGATTGGAGGTGGATGATGGCAAAGCTCTAAGTCATCCTACTGACAAACTGAAATGAAGTCGAAAAGCCACTCCCTTCGCTTGCCAACGGCAAAAAACCCCGGACTGCCATTGATACTGAAGGATTAGTTTTGCACAGTCTGTTTACCACTTCCTCTTTCACTCTGCTAGGGGAGGGTTGCTAGCACAAGGTGTGTAAGAAAAAAAAGAATGCTTTTTGTGACTTGTTTGGCAGCTTTCAAGCTGCTGCAGTTGTAGGACTCTGAAGTGAGAGCAGTTTTGTAATAAAATCGACGTAGTGCAGCACTGAGCTTAAACTTCTTTCAGTCTCTTGATTGTTTCCAATAAAATTATTGTTTCTGTGTTGAAATAAAATGTCTTCTCATTTTTTAAGTGATCTGTGTAAAAATAATCACAGAGTGATGGTGTCTGTTCTTCTAAGGACAGGAAGGAAGAGGAAAGCAAAATGATGACAGTGGTGTTCAGAGAGCAGCTTTCAGCACCCAAAGGCCAGGACAGGGTGTTCTGTAGAGGACCTAGGCTAGCGGGGAAGCTCTCCCCTTAAGAAGGTGAAAGTCATTGAAATTATGGCCAATAAAATTACAACCCTGAAAAAAAAATATTTTAATATTCAGAAATTTACAGTTGTGCAAAGGGAACTGCAGCCAGAAAAGAATTGACAACCGCTCATCGTTGGGTAAAATTGGGCAAAGCATTGACCATGACTGAAAAAAGGTATTAAAAACTCAAAGGTGGAGAAAAATCATCAGGGAAGAATGCCCCAGTAACTGCCTCAGATTTGGAACTGGGTGGGGAATCGCCTAAAAAGTGGAGAATAAAGCTTTCTGACTCAGAGCAAGTAAAAAATAATAGCATGAGTTTATAAAGTCAGAAGGACTGAAGCTTCAAAATAAGTTCTAGCTAACAAGGTAGTAAAAAGGAATTCTGCTTGAAATAAAGAATGTTTAATTCCATTTGTTAACAGGGAAAATAAAAACGAGTAGATGATCTCCAGAGGTCCCTTCCAACTCCTACCTGCTGTGATTCTGCCATGCATGGGAGGTTGCACTACAGGATGTTGCTTTAGAAGAGGGCGAGTATGTGCTTCAGAACATAAGAAATAATCTGAAGCATTTTGATGTTGAAGAGAGTTCAGGTCGGCAGAGAACACTGAAATTCACTGTAGGTGATCTAAGAATCCCCTTGAAGCACGTTCTGAAGATTGGTTGCCTGTAAGAACATGGAGAGGCTGTGGGCTATGCATGGTTACGGGATGTTCTTATAAGAACAGAGCCTGTATGGAATAAGGGTCAACATCTTACAAATCACAGAATGGCAGGGGTTGGAAGGGACCCCAAAAGATCATTGAGTGCAACCCCCCTGGCTGGGGGGATCACCTAGATCAGAGAAGGAGACTCCACAGCTTCCCTGGGCAGCCTGTTCCAGGCTCTGTCACCCTCACTGTGGAAAAGTTTCTCCTTATGTTTTCATGGAACCCCGTATGCTCCAGCTTGCACTTGCTGCCCCTTGTCCTATGA
>JANHFX010012833.1:1964-16292 GCA_027560015.1 Chloroceryle amazona | reverse complement strand
GGGGGGGGGGGGGTGGGGGGGGGGGGGGAGGGGCGGGGTGGTGTTACTGGTAGGTGGCAGTCTGTCCCATATAGCCCATCACATTAGTGGCAGGGGGCTGCGGAAACTGTTGTGACATGAGCGGCTGTGGCTGCTGGCCTGAGCGCCCCACCATCCCTGCATACTGCTGTTGGGTAGTGCTCTGTGAGGTTCTCCCAGCGGTGGCAGCTGTGGTGCTGGCACCATAGCCACTAGCACTGTACTCTGCAGTGCCATAGCCACTCGTGCCATAGGCAGCTGCTCCATAGCTCCCTTGAGTGTAACCATACTGGCTCTGTGCCGTCCCAAAAGCGGAATTTGGGCTCCCGTAGGCACTGCCATAGGTCTTGTTGGCTCCGTTGGCAAAACTGTCACCACGCTCACGGTCTCTGAAGCCACCTGAGTCTCTCCGGCCCTCTTTCACTCCCCGGAGCCTCCTGTCACACTCTTCCTGGTACATCAGGTTAGGGTTGTTTACTGAACTGCTCGTTCGGTAACGAGAACGACCTCCTGGCGATGGATATATTAAGATTTAGTACTGTGAACAAGTTTTAAACAATGAACTCTGACACAATTACACCGCCCTTTCTCCCCCTTCCACGTGCATAATTTTTGCCTACAAGGAGCAAGTTCTTTTGGCTGACTGTAACTTCCCTGCAAGCTGCGCATATGCCTCTTCACTTTGTTCAAGGTATAAATACAAAGTTCAGAAAGGGTTCCTAATGCATGTGCTTGGAGACAAAGAAACGGAAGAAATTCAGGGCTAACTTGGAAATACAAGGAAACTCATTATTCTTTCAGGGAATAGGGAAGAAAAGTAGTTTCAATCCCTGAAGGTAAAGTCAGCATTATCCTTTTACTGGATTTTAATTATGCAAAAACATCCTGGTGCCTGTGCTGAGGTAGTGGCTGCAAGAAGTGAATTCAAGCAGAATGGGCTCTGTGAGGAACTCATCAGGAGAAATTACCTACAGCTAAGGTCAAACAGCAGACTATCTCTCTGTTGGCCAGAAGGACGGTATCTACGTAACATGTTGAGACCCTGGGTACAAAACTGCTTTATTACTAATCCCTCTGTTAACTTAGACTTGCACTTACTACTTTCCTACCCTCTTTTAAACTCCCCTCCCTCGAAACAGGGAACCTATTCCCTGTGTAGCCCTTTTCCCATGTGCCTTTACCTCCACCACCACCTCCGCCTCCTCTGTGGTCCACAAGCTGCATGAGCTTTGGATTGATGGCTTGATTGGCTTCTTCCAGCACTTTGATAAGCTCCCTGGCTTGTTTCAGGTTTCCCGGTGTGAAGAAGGTGTACGCAGTACCTTTGTTGGTACTACGTGCGGTACGGCCAATACGGTGCACGTAATCTTCGGAGCTGTTCGGATAGTCGTAGTTTATCACAAATTTAACATCTTCCACATCTTGTGAAGTGCCCAGGTGCGAAGCACAGTGAAGGGGTAGGGTTGAGGAAAGGGGAGAAGAAGAGAGGACGTGCCAACGAAAGGTGGGGAGCACGAATGCAGGTGACAGTAATAAGAAAAAAAAATACAAAGTTAGTAATTGCACAGAACAAATACAAGACAAACTCATCCCAAAAGAGTAGAAGATTCAAATTTAAGATCATCAGGAACAAAGCTCAGTGTCCTGAAAAACAGTGGTAATTTTAAAGCAGTTTTGCCCTGCACTCAAATTCATCCTCCCCGGAATGCACTTCTCTGTCTTCCCATGTCAAAGACACCAATATTTGCGAATAAGCGAATTGAATTTCGTAGTCTGTTTGTTTGTTTTTTTCTTAAAGAAAAACATCAAACACGATCTGGAAAGTGAAAATACCACCATCGGACAGAGCAAACTGGGGTGGAGGAAGGGCAGAACTGCCACAGTAAACCTTTTACTCTGTTGGGAGAAGTCTAACAAATAATAACGGTAATGAAATCACTTACCTTCCACTCCGTAACATGAAATAAAAGGCAATCTTTAATATATTTACTTTTACAGTCCTAATAAAATACAATGAACTACTTTCCCTACCCTAAAGCTTAAGACACTCCCGTTACATTAGTATTATTCAGCCACCTCATTAAAAATTATTCAGACCTAGGTTATCTTAGCTCAGCTTTGTGGTTATCACCAGAATGCATTGCACTAACATTTCACCATGCTGTTCCCATCCAGTTCTGGCAAGCTTTCAGAATTTGGACAATTCTGAATTCCACATAGCAATTCTCTACTTCCACTGTTAAGACGGAAGTAGCAAATATAATGGTTAAAATGGCTTTGTATTCGTTATGAAAATTTAGGAGATCAGAACTCCATGCCTCATAGGAAAACAAAATTGGTAAACTTACGGGACAGAAACCAAGTAAATGTTAGTGCAACACTTCAATAAAAGCACCTCAAGTTCCAAAAGCACCTATTTACTATAGTATACAGTATTTTAAAAAAGCTTGGTATTACAGTAAGTGCCCTAACAGCTCGTTAAAAAAAAAATAAAAATCTGCATTTTAAGAATATTCTGAAAATATCCAAAATAAAACACAGATTTTTGTGATTTCCTTTCTCCTTTTTTTTTTCCTTTTTTCTTTTTAAAGAGAAAAACATTCTCTGTTCGTTACCAGACCGATGCACACTCCCTCCTCCTGTGGGAAACCGCTGCAGCCGATCCCGTCTCTTTGCCTTTTATTTTTGGCGGCCTCCTTTCGAAAACTCCGCCCTCTGACACGGGACCACTGGAGCGCGGGGAGCATGCATCAAGGGTCCGTGGCAGCGAGAAGTCCCCACACACGCTCGCTCTGTGAACTGGCTTAGACGCTTCTCTGTAGCCCCATTTGGTTGTGAAGCGCCGGAGAACCTGGGTTCAGGTAAAAGTTTCAGGTCCTCCAACGCTTTTTGTCCCCTGTTTGGGGTTCTTAGGGGCAATTGTTAAAAAAGTGAAGATACAAAAATGACATCCAAAGGGTCAGACTGCATCTATTGCCCAGACTGCATCAATTTCAAGGGGGTCGTAGGAAAAATAAAAACAAAAGGGTTGTAGTGACAAGAGGGGGACTTTATGTCTGTTTCTTATTACAGCAAAGGGGGGGCTCCTCAGTCTTTGCTGACTCCAAAGTCCTGAATCACACCAAAAAAAAGGGAGTGAGAAGGCAGGTTTCACAGGGGGCTGCGCGAGTCTCCAGCTAGGGTCCTTGATGCAATAGGTTTTTTAAAAGGGAAAGTGAAGTTAAGAGAGGAGTACATGTGACAGATTGCATCTTCACAGCCAGGGTGTCACTAGTCTGACAAGCTGCAGGCTACACGATCCTCAGTCAGTCCCGTTTGCACATCCATCAGTAGCAAAGTGACTTGAATTACCACACAGAATGCAAGGACGTGCTTTCCCGGCAGAAAGCACAGGGAATCGGCGCTACAAATGTAGATGGAACTGACTTGACTGGGGAGGAGTGGGAAGAATGGGAAGGCAGGAAGAGGAAAATGCAATGGTGTTTTCCAGATTAGAATGTGGTCCTGGTAGAGCACGCAACTCGCTGAAGAAAAGACCAGAGCAAGTACAAGACTCGGCTTCTCCAGTCTAGCATGCTCCAAAGTGTTTGCGCGCACTCACAATCTTCCTGCGCTTTTAGAAAATAATGTAGCAGGATTGAGAATTGAAACGGCAAGTCATTTTTGACAGCTACCTGGGAAACATTCCCTCGGTCAGACCATCAGAATACCCTACGGCACAGACAGTCTCCAATCGTTAATTAGGAGAGATGTAACTAGCAAACATGCTAGTCTAGAGAGCTGTTTAGACCATCAATGTAGATGTACCCCCACCCCTGCACTGAGAATGATCTGCAGCTGATATCAGAGATTCTGTTAAAGAAAACAAAACAAAACAAATTCAAAGTTTTTAGTTTAATAGGCTGAACAAAAAAAAATAAAGTAAAAAAAAAAAAAAAATCAGTGCAGAGAGAGGACCTCACTCCAGGGAATTATCACAAAGTAGTCATTATGGGACTCAGAACTTACCTGGAAGAAGCTTTTTTTGAAACCAATGTTCCATTAGGAAGAGGGAAAGCCCTGGTGACTCAGCCAAAAGGCGCGCGCCCCTGTTTTATGTTATTTAGGTAGAAGCCTTCACTTTCCAGGATCTTGGAGGAAGTCGTCCAGAAGTTTGCCAGTTAAGTGACTTATTTAAGAAGCAGCAAACTCAGGGCCCCAAAACAAGCAGAGATGTTGTTCAGTAACAAGAAACAGACTCTGGAACCTTTCCCCCTTTGCTCAAGTGAAGTGGAGGATGGGAAGTGGGGAGACTTGTTTTCTGAAGTGTTATCCAATTCAGTAGTTTTGGGGGGAGTGTTTTTTTGAGGGGGATGAGGCTGTTTTAAATGTCTAGGCAAGATGCACAAAGAAGCTACCAGCACATAGCAAGCCTGTTTAAAAAATGCTGCTAGAGAAAGCAGCTCTCTTTCATACAAACTGGTTTCAGGCCTCAGTCCCTTCTCCCAACAGGCCCAAGTTCTAACTGCACAGGTCCAGACATGACCCTAGAGGGCAGAGACTGAAGTCCATAAAATCACCTCTCTGAGGAAGTGTTGGATGTTTTTTGAGGGGGGAGGGGAAGGAGGGGGTGAAAGTTATGTGAGCAAAGTCTGCCAAGTCTAGCAATGATCTGCCTGTAGTGAAGTGACTATATGATGCACAGCACTACCACCCTTCAGAATATGAAAAAGTGAGCTCAGATAAAGAAGATTTGTAACAAATTAGATTTCTCTAAGCTTCCCTGTATAGATCTGCAGTAATTTTGTCTAAAATTTACTACAGAGAGACACTGACCCCGGAGTAGTTTATCTTCTACCAAACTCAGGGTACTCAAAATCTGTTATTAAACTCAGAGCACTTCACAAGCCATCCTCCTCTTCTGGAGTGGGCACATGTATAAGGACTGTGCTTAGCAATGTTTCACAAAACAAATGTACTGGTTTACAAAAAGGGGGCAAACTGATGCATCCAGACAGATCACTTTCTTATCACCAGAATAGAGCTGTGCGGTTTTGATTCAATTACATTTGGGTAACACAACGTTAAAGGCCATATATAATCTCAGTGGTCCTGCCTAGAAGGAACACAGAGGAGGGAAGGTTACATGTCAAGACCAAAGATCTGGAGCAGTGCTTTCTCAGATGTGAATACATCTGTGGGGTAAATACATGTGTACACTGGGGTTGGTATGTTCAAATCTGCAGTGTGTCATATGGGGAGAATATTAGCTATTTGCTGTTGAAATGCTCTCCCACTGCTTCCTACTTGAACTTTATGACAGGCTCTGAACTGAGAGCAATCCATCCCTATCATCCAGCAACAAAAGCTGGATTTGGGGAAGAAGTGAGTGTGGTGGAAGGGTTGGGTTGCATAATTGGACGTCTCTTCTCCCTCTTGGCGATCGATTGGTCATGCCTAGGCCTTGCTGCAGACCAAAGCCTGTTCATTAGGAGCAGGAAGAGACTTTGAATATGAAAGAAAAAAAAAAGATTAATGTTAAAAAACGTATTTCACATGTGGGGGAAAATCACGCTTTGAAGTTGTTTTTTTTTTTAAAGAAAACATATTTCAGTCCAAAGAAGAAAAATATGCAGCAGTAGGCAAGAGTGGTCTATGTGTACAAACCTAGCCCACGAGATGCAACGTCGGTAGCAATGAGGATAGGAGCCTTTCCAGAACGAAACTCTGTAAAACAAAGCATGCTATGAAGTAAGATTTCTTCCAAAAGATAAAGTTACTTGAACTTGATTTACACTAAATGTTTATTTTCCAGAATCTAGGTAAGATGGATCAATTTCAGAAGCCTCAGCAAGTCAGGATATACTGTATCAACTATTTCTCAAAATCAAGCTTTCCAGGTTAAGCACCTTTCCCATTGTGATTTTGTAAAATAAAAATAAAATAAAAAGTAAAAGAAAAAAAAGGCAAGTGCAAGTAATGAAATTAACAATAGAAAGGCAAAGGAAGTTCTTTTGAAGTGTATCTGATAAGTACAGGTTTAGAGACAAAAACTAAGAAGAATGGATAAAAGCTGTCTCTTTCAATGAGGTACAGCAGCCCAAATTACTCTCCCCTCAGTGAAGGACTCACCATTAAGCACCCAGTCTCTTTCTGGCTGACTCTTGTCTCCATGGATACACATAGCTGGCCAACTGCCAAACAGAGATGCACATTAGTACAGACAGAAAAGTACATATATTAAAGGCAACCGCAAGCTTTACTGGCATTTTGGTTAAAAAAAAAAAAAAAAGACTTGAGATTTATTTTATTCCCTGTCCTCCTCTGACCTGTATCTACCTAGCACATACACTGGTTTGTTTCTCGTGTGTTAAGCCCACAGAAACAACCACCTAAACCCAATCCCATTTGCTGTATTGATACAGCCCCAATCAGTGCATCATCATTACTCTGATACGCTAATCTGGAGAGCTTACAAGTACTCTCTCTTGCACTAATGCTTTGATGGAGTGGAATCTGCTAGGAAACTAAGACTGAATTCAGCCAAGAAAAGAATGGACACGTTGTTCTCAGCAATAGCACCACGAGCATTTAAACCTTACTGCTTTTGATTACAATTTCTGTTTTCTACTAGAAACAACAGGAGGGAGGGAGGAGGCTAATCACCCATCTCTGCGCATCCTTCGAGTGAGATCATCACATCGCCTCTTTGTCTCCACAAAGATGATAGTCTTGTTTTCCTTCTCTGCCATGATTTCTTCCATCAATTGTATCAGTCTAAAATAGACATGAGAGCTAAGATGTATATCCACGTATACACAACTCTCCCAACTTACGTTGAGATATATACAACAGGCATCCACAAGTCAGTATGATTTACATAGAATTTAGGTCTGTTGTACAATGGTATGGTTAAAATATAATAGATTAATCACATGACTTGTGACACGCAAAGGTTGGATAACACTACAAGTTGCTTCACTGGTTTGAATTCACATTCAGCTTACAAAGCAGTGCCGATTTTTAAGCACAAGAAAGAAATTTGAAATGGTAGGAAAATCAGCTTACTTATGGTCTTTCTCGCTTTCCATGCATACATCCACTATCTGCAGGATATTGTGGTTGGCACTCAGCTCCAAGTTCCCCACATTGATCTGAACATAGTCCTGCAAGAAGTCCTCAGCAAGCTGGCGCACTTCCTTTGGCCAAGTGGCACTCCACATCAGAGTCTGTCTATCAGGCTAAGAGAAACGGAAAATGGATTTAGTTAAGGTACTGGACTTTGTAGGGTAAACCAGAGGAGGCTGTCCTTTTATAACATTCACCTACCCGTATCTGGTCAACAATTTTACGAATTTGAGGTTCAAATCCCATGTCCAACATTCTGTCTGCTTCATCCAGCACCAGGTAGGTACATCGACGAAGGTTGGTCTTTCCTGCCTCAAGGAAGTCAATCAAGCGACCTGGTGTAGCAATGCAGATCTCCACACCTTCAAAACACAAGAAGGAGAAAGAGTAAGGCTCTTAATTTGAACATCAACTGGTATTTTTAGTCAGAATGAATCACCTTCCAGAGCACCACCCTCATTTGTACCCAAGACTGAATCATTTCAGTAGAAACCCTAGTTTCTTTTAATATTTTTTTTTTTCATTCTGAAATTACTGCTACAGTGCCATTAGAATGATAAATGCAGTAGAGAAGCTAAAAGCTTACTGTCAGAAAACACCAGTGAAGAGCTGTCCAAAAATCAGAAGTAAAATAAGATTCTACTCAAGCCTGACCCACCTTCCTCCAGAATTATAATTATACAGTCTAGAGAGCTATCTAGAAAAAAAAAAAAAAAGAACAAAAAAAAAAGAACTCCAGCTAAACTCCCCATGTTAATCAAACATGAAGGGCTGCTCTTGCTGTACAGGTCAGATCCTTCCACATTGTTTTTGGTCTGTTTTTTGGGTTTGGATTTTTTGTTTTAATTATATAAAGTCAAAGTATTGGCTTAAATACTGAGTAATTATGCACTAATAGTGACAGGCAACTGTCCTGCCCATACTTGTTAGCATAAAACCAGAATTTAAATGTTCATAAACTACTATCAGGTATAACAATTTATACATTCCTTAAAAGAAAGGACTGGTTTCCACTGATTCTCTAGTCTTACAGGTGAGTCCTTCAGAGTCACTGAAATGTTCACAGAAGGTAAGATGAGGGAAGCAGGGGGGGTGTGGATAACAGAAGAACCCCAACAGCTTTCTTGAAACTGCACTTACAGATGCACAGTATTTTGTGACAACCCAGATCTTTTTGCCTGTGTCAACCTGGACTCCTCAGAGCTGACAAAGCTGGGCATACTTCCAGTTTCTATAAAGCTCAAGCTTTATTTAGATTTAATTAGATTTCTAATGTAGCCATTGGTCTGCCACGAAGACCAAATAAACTGTAATCTCTGTTGTCAATGATGTACTCCCCCAAAGTAAATTCACTAAATACCCCAAAGATCATATCTGGGGAAAGAAAAAAAAAAAAAAAAAAAAAAGGTTTCCGAACTCTTTATCTATTCAACAATCTTTGCTGCAGAAAATACTAAACAATCATCCAAAGACAGTAACACCTAAAAAGACTGAAAGCACTGGACCTGCCCACATCCTCTAACCAGTTTTCTTCCTAAGGAGAACAGCTATTTTACAGCACTCCAGAAAGGTGTGCAAAAATCCACCAAGCTGATCCTCCCAAGCTCTCTTCAAGTATCCTTTGACTATTCCATTGGAGATGCTATTTTTGAACCGGAATGCACTACCATTCATTTATTTATTTAACAGAACTATCCCCACAGCTTTCTACTGTGCATGTCTTTGTCCCATTATTTCAATAATGACTCTGCAAACTGCAGTGGCAAGTAAAATATTCTGGTTTCTTGAGTAGATCTGTGTATATTAAGCTTACCTGGATAATATTCCTTCTACCTTTTCAGATAGGGGTGTTTTGGTGTTGTTTTTTTTGTGGTTTTGTTTTTGTGTTTTTTTTTGTTTTTTTTTTTGGTTTTTTTTTTGTTTTTGTTTTTTGTTGTTGTTGTTGTTTTATGTTTTTTGTTGTTTTGTTGTTTTGGTTTTGTTTGTTTGTTTTTGTTTTTGTTTTAATCTGGTGAAGGTGAAAACCACCACCATATTCCTGGATTTGAAATTATATGTAACTAGCCCTTGAAATGAAGGATAGGGCCCCTGAGCACTACTGTGTTACTGTAGTTGCTGTAGAACCATGGTTCCTCACCATTCCCAGCTCCAGCCCCTTGCTGTGTATAGAAAGGCAGTTACAGAACACTATGGAGTCCATGAACAGAAACAGAGCTTAGTGACTAAGAACAGCAGAAAAAACCCAAACCCACTGCCTAAAGAAGTTTCTATACATACAGAAATTAAGTTTGATTATTTGAACAAGCCTAGGCACAACACTTGAATTTGGCTCAAGAAAAAATAATTCCATAAACTTGCTGCTACTACATTTCCTCAAAATAACCTGCTCTCTTTCTGGCAAGTTTCCTTTTCCCCATCTTACTTCCTGATGATCTTTACAAATGGGAAGCTCAAAAATAAAACAGAAAGGAAATGTGATGTCCAAGTAAGTCAATATACAACAAAGAAGAGAACTACCTGAGGAACTGTCATTGTAACTGGAGAAAGGAGATAACCACTCATTCGTACACCCTCCCCTCCCAAGAGGTTTTAAGGAGATATTTTATTTTTACAGATTTTGCACAATACTGCAAACATCCATTTTTAAATTACCTCTTTCTAGATCTCTGATTTGGGGACCTTTGGGAGCTCCTCCATATATGCAGGTACTCTTCAGTCTTGAACATTTGCCATAATCATCAGCCACCTGCTGCACTTGCTGGGCCAGCTCTCTAGTAGGTGCTAGAACCAGACACTGCAAAAGGAATTGATTCAGGGTAGCCAAGCTGCACACGCATGCCTAGCTTAAGGGCTCCACTAAGATACGATAAGCAAAGTTGGACCATCTGCTCTTTATTAGCTAAAACATTTTAATATCTTTAGACTATGTCAACAATTGCACGGAATTTCAACAGAGTGGGACATTCACATTGTGATAGTAAACATTTTTCTGCTTACTATTCTGATATACCAGTTCAATAGAGTACACATCTCATTAACAGTGCCACACCACACACACACAAAAAGAAAGAAAAGAATTAACAAGCACTTACAATTGGGCCATCCCCTCTCTCCAAATATGGCTGGTGGTTGATGTGAACAATTGCAGGCAACAAGTACTAAAACAAAAGAGCTTTAAGTCAAAATACAGGACTTAAGTATTAAATGCTAATGTCCTCCTACCAGGACAACTGGATCACAACAAGGGCCCATTTAGACCGATAACCCTTCAAGAAGCTAACACCTGCTGTGAGAGACAGCAAGAAACCTTGGCTAAATAAAAATCAGGATTCTGCAAAAACAGCTACTTGCATTTATGCAACAGAAGATTTTCAGAGCTGCTTACAAACCCTATCTGCTTTGACATGAGCACAAAATACTACAAGGCAGTTATAGTGACAGCTCAACACCTCTGAAAGGAAGACTCATTTAAATGTGCAATCTATGATAAAATTCCTTCTTAACCATTGCAGGTAAAATTCATGTCTACCTTGAAGCCTCTACCAATTTTTATTTTAATTTGCACAGTTATAAAAAAATATGCTAAATAGCACATACTGGGTTTTTTTGGTTGGTTCGTGTTGTTTTTTTTGTTGTTGTTGTTGTTGTTTGGTTTTTTTTAAACCACCATAGGCAAAAGAGAAATGACTAAGCATTCAAAAAGAAAGACAAAATACATGCCTGTGAATAGAGAGCCTGGTTGAGACTTAAGTCTCACCCATGATGTAATAAAGCAAGCTTTTAACACATGCAAGTATCTCACTTTATGCTTCTAGTATTGACAAGCCCCAAAACTACTAACCAGTAGCCAGAAGTAATTTCTGCAAAGAAACTACGAAAACAAAATAAAAGGCAAGAATACATACTGCTAATGTCTTCCCAGAGCCGGTTTGCGCAATGCCCACCATATCACGACCACTGAGGGCTAATGGAAAGCCTTGGCACTGAATTGGAGTGGGTTCTGTGAAGTTCTGATCCATCAAGGCATCCATCACATATTCTAAGAATTTAAGAAAAGAAAAAAGTTCATAAGGGGTAACTGAATTTCCAGAAGACCTTTCAGAGAACAGAAGAGGCCTGAACAGTTATTTGTTCTGAGCAGTCTTCAGTATCTTAAAGAATGGCAAAATACTTACGTGGAAAGCTACACTGGTGGAAGGCAAACACAGGCTTGGGGCAGCCCTCCATTCCTCGAATTGTTATCTCTTTCTTTCTTCGCAATTCTTCAACTTCATACTATTTATGTGGAAAAGCAAAGACAAACGCTAAATGTTATCAGGAAATTAAAGTACATATTTCTAAATATTAACTCATTTCATACCTCTGGATAACAGCTTTGTTAGAGAACTGAATTGAAACAGCAATCTAAAAATGACTGCTTTCCTAAAGACACTATTTTAAGATTGAGCTGTCACATGGCTTCTCCAATATTCAGAGGTACAAGCTCTCAAGGTAGTCTAGAGGGACTAGTCTAGAGAGACTAGAAGTCTAGCTCTTCTTCCAATCAGCCCTTTTCAATGAAAAGTGTATTAATATAGAATTTTTTAAGAATTATATTCTTCTTCCCAAGGCCAGAAATGGTCAACAGCTTCAGAAGTAATTAGAAACAGAGGATCAGATAAGAAACGTATTTTATGTGACAGTGCTAAAAACTAAACAAAACAAATAGGCCCTAATATACTATGAACTGGCAGAAGGCAAGGCTGTGCTCCTCCTTCAATTTCAGAGGTAATTAAATACAAAGCTCTTGCTGGACAGGTTGCATCTCAGAAATGTTGCCTGGAATCTTTCTGGAACCCACACTGCTTCTCTGCAATTTCATAATGATACCCTAAGACCTTCAACATTTTTTTTTAATAATGCCACTTAAAATATTTCTGAAATATGTATCCACAGAAGCATAATTTTAGGACTAGAAAGCATTTTATCTTTGTCTAGGTTATCTTGCAAGTGCAGCTGCACTTTACAACACTTTACACTTCCACAATTCATGACCTTATTCTAATGATCATTAAAAATCAGTAGAAAGATACACACCAATACCAAACATGCCCTTTATCCAAAGCAAAAGAACCCCTTGCGCTTGAACGAAAAAAGTTTAAAAAAAAATCAAAAATAAAACCAAACAACTTCTGGGAAAAATGTGAAAAACCTTTTAGTTGGCTGAGACAACTACAGCAGCTAATGCTAGCTATGGTTCAGTAGTTAAAGTTGTATCTTGTAAAAGCCAGTGCCTCCTTCAATTCCTTTATGACATATAAGAGTGTCGTGAATATTTCACATAAAGGTTTGTGCGTCTATGGAATTGGGTAAGAGTGAAAACTCTTGATTTCGAAATATAAAAAGACACTAAAGAAGGAAAACAAGACTCTAAACATGAAGTTGAGCTGGAAGGGGAGATGACTGTAGCTATCTAGAAAACACAAATTACTATATCCAGCTTTGAGCCTCCCCTGTACAAAGGGCATTGTTTTAACGGGGCATGCCCAATCGTGGGAGGAAAGCTAGAGGCTGCAGTACAGACTGCACGAAGACAGACTGGGAGCACTAGATTTGTTTAGCTGGGTAACAAAAGCAGGGATAACATATGAAACATTAAGCCCTGGGACAGCCACCCAGAATGGATATAAACTTTCCGCATCCCTGAGGATATTCTAACTCAAAAGGACAAGGTGCTAAGCAACCTGCTCTAGTTTTGTAGTTAGCTGTGCTCTGAGCAAAACATCATAAACATCCCACAGCCTCCTTCAGTCTGAAATACTATTATAACAGAATATTACTTTCAAACAATTCTCACTCCTTTCTGCCACTCTTAGTTCATTATCTTTGATTCTTTCAGGGCCTCCTCAGTACTACAACTCCCAAGTTCTCTACACTGACAAACAGCTGGTCCAGAAAAAGATTATTATGATGAATGACAAATGACCATATGTAAAATACCTTGTATAAAACCAGCTAAGGGCAGTATTTAACATTAGCAAAGGTGATGCTTCTGAAGGCAACTAGAACTGGTATCCTGCAGAGTACAACACAAATAACTAACAGGCATGATGAAGAGACAGTTCAATTACACACTGTCCCAGACTTCATAGGTCAAATTTTTCCACTTGTGGCGTTTTCTGCTTTTGGTAAAATGGTACAGACAGAATATAAAAACTTACCGGAGTAAGCCTGGCCACTTCTGGATGTTCCACATAAAAATTCTTCTCAAACTTGGGCAGCTCATTTAAATCCCATTTTTTCTTACGTAAACGTTCCCCTGGATTACCAAATTTCTTTGGAGGAAGAGGACCTCCACGACTTGCTCCAAACCTGAGTGTGTTAATGTTAGTGATAAAAAAAAAAAAAAGAAAAAAATAAAAAATTACTCTGGAATTTGCAGGATTCTTATGCACTTTCCACTCTTTTCCCAAATTTGACACACGAGCACAATGTTCTAGCAGAAGTCACATCTCTCCAATCACTATGATGGCACACATCTTCTTGAAGTAACATAAACCTGCTTTAAGTCAGTTCTGAAGCAAGTTTCCTTCCAATACAGCCATTTGTAAGCAGCTGCCTTAAAGCTCCTGTCTCTAGTTTCTACCTCAAGGTTCTCTCCCTCAGGACAATGCTGTGGGTACAGCTACAGAGCATTCCTCTTCTCGAAACAGACAATACACTTAAAACATGGTTAGATGAAAGGGATGAGAAAAAGCACTAATTGCAATCTCTCTCAAGGTTACTTTTACACAAAAATAGCTATTGCACTGCCTCCCCCTCTACGTCTCCCTTCTTATCAAGCAGCATACCTCAAAAGAAAAACAGGAGTGAAGAACAGAAAGTAAGTCCAGACAAGCTGGCAAGTCTATCTGTAATCAAAGCAATTAAAAAAAAAAAATCATTTTTAAACCAGAGTCTAATAAGAAAAAAAAAAAAGAATTTACCTGGGAGAAAACACCCTGTCCCAAATGCTTTTGATGAAGACACAAGAGATCAAGAAGCTAACGTTTACTAAAAACTTCCTAACTAACAGAACAACTCTGAAGTTACTGTTCTTTCTCTCATAAGTTTTCCTCACCCACTTCAGAAGGTTAAGAACTAACTGTAGTAACCCAATGCATTAGACAAAACATGAGCTTCTGGCAATAATCTCCAAGAATAACTGAAAACCAAGTGGCATCA
>JANHFX010012830.1:0-10301 GCA_027560015.1 Chloroceryle amazona | reverse complement strand
GGCCTGCCGGGCCTGCCGGGAGAGGCTACCGGCTGCAACCTCCCAATTACTGGGGCTTCAAAGTGGAAGGAAACAGGCGCTTCATCGCGACATGATCCAGGCAGGACCCAGTTCGTGGCCTTCCAATAATTGACGCTGCACTTAGCACAGTAACGATGGTCACAGTCTTCCTGCTTGCACTGACGCTTGGCTTGTTTGGGTTTTTTTTCACAGGACTCAGTCACATACCCGGAAACCATCATATAGACCAGTAGCAGAGAGACAGTAAGAACTAGGCTTACTGTGGGACTCCTGGGTTATCGGGAAAGATGTGGAAGTTAAGCAAGACCACTTGTTCCTCCTGTGCAGTGGGTGGTTGTGGAGCCCTACCAGCAAAGTGTGGTCCTGTATCTAATGCAGGTAGGAAGAAAATAATAACAAAATTCATGTATTACTGCAAGGACTGAGCTGGGAAAAAAAGAGAAGCATCAGAAGAGGCTGCAGGGATACATATTAGGAAGATAACAAGGCCATAGAAACAAAATTTGAGTGTGGAAGAGTATGTCGCATGAAAACACCTATGCTGGCTCAGCCTGAGGATTTGTCTTTCAAAGTACTCTTCTTCCACCATCAGCAGCTATGAGTACATGCAAAGTGGAAAGTAAGAGCAGTGCAAGTATGTAATCATACATATTTGCCACGCTCCCCTGGGAGTACTCTCCCAATTTCCATCTCTTTTCAGTTGAGGGGATTTCCCAAGCCAAACATGATCTGTAGCTCTGACAGATCCTTCTGCCAAGCACTTGTCCCGTTCCCCTGCACGTGTTTTGCATCTCAAACACTTTTGCTGAAGGGCTCCACAGACTCACCAGGCACTGAGAGAAGGGCTGTTCCTTCTTAATTCTGAACCTGTCTTAGTGTCATTTGACAGCTCCTGGCTCTAGTTCTGGAATAGAACTGAACACCCTCTCTATCAGCTCATGGGATCCACCTTTCCCACTCCACAGCTCTGTTAGCATATCTTCTGAAGTCAGCCATCTCTTTCTGGAGCTGACCAATTCAAGCCAACTCAGCCACTCCTTACGTGTAAAAAATGAGACCTTTAATGTTTATAATATCAAGGATAAATCTTTCCACATTTTAAATGTTCATCCCACCCTTCTCTAAACCTTTCAGGTTCTGGTATCTTCTTTTTGAGTTGTGGGCACAGTTCTCAAGATGTGAGCTGTAGCAATACTTTCTGTACCGTTCTCTCTTTCTTAATGATTTCTTACATTGGATTTGTCTTCTTGATCATTCCTGAATGATGGTGCAGTGACAGATAATAAGGAAAACTGAGTCAAAGCAGAAAGAAAACAGAATGAGTTGAGTCAAAACTGTGGGAAAGGATGGCAAAGGGGGAAAATGAGATGATGGCAGAGGCCTTTTATAAAACCCTAAATGTCTCTAATATCAAGAATAAATATTATTGTGAATTGTCAATACACAGGAGTTTAACGTTCCATCTGCAAACTCAAGAATAAAGGGATGTGATGTTACACTTGCTTATCCCCACAACCAAAACTGGATGTATTTTGGGTGTAGTTTTAGTAGTCAACATATTATACAAGAACTAGTTGCAGTAAGTTTGGATCAGAGTGTTGAAAGCATTAAAATGGAATGGGGAAAAGGATGTAAAATATCTTCCTGGTTTTGGATTTGGATATTGTTTGTTTGTTTTGTGGTTTTGTTTGGTTGGTTTGTTTTGTGTGTTTGGTTGGTTGGTTGGTTTTCCCTACAGGGAAAATCCAAAGGAATTTAAAAAAAGCAGTGAGTGGACTTAACTGGTTTGACAACCTCAGGGTCTTCAATGAAGGAATATAAGAGTTTACATCAGAGGTAGAAAATCTTTCTGAATTTGCTTGCTAAACAAGGGGAAAATGAATGAGGAAGTTCTCCAGAGTTACCTGGATGAACGGCTACCCAAGGAAGGATGCTAGGTGTAAACAGTCTATGGGAACGGATAAAGAGGTCAATTGGTCTAGGCAGCTATGTTTTGAAGGTCGGAAAACGTAGGAATTCAGCGCCAAGTGCCAAAAGTCAAGCTGAGTTAGACCTTGCAAAGGTCTGTGAAGATAAGTGCTGAAGGGTTTGGTAACTGTATAAATAGAAACAACATTTAAAAAGGAGGAAGTAGGGCTGCTGTGTACAGAGTAGGAGGCTGAGATCAAACACAGTTTTAGGATTACTCTTAGATCAAGGGCCAGACCCAAGAGGGTATGCAGGCCTGTAATGCTAGGAAGTTATTTTGGCTCCGGGAACAAAATTCACAATGTTGAGGAAGATGTCTTACTCCTTTGTATAGTAAATGAGAAAGTTACATTCCTAAGACTAAAATCTACCACAACTGGTGTGATGTCTGAGCTGCTCATGAGGGAATGCCAAAGACACCTGTCCAAAATGCTCTCTTGTCTTGTCCTAGGTCTGTAACAAAGCTCAGGCCTCTCTGGCTACACCTATGTTAGTGAATAAAACACGGTGAGGCTCCAGGATGGTGTGCCAGTCCGTGATTGCCTGTGCCGTGCAATAGTTCCTGTTACAGGTACAGTCTGTACAATACAAACAGCCCTCTCCCGGACAATGCCTGCGTACATTCATGGGGCAGCATGGGATTGCTCTTCTCAGTGAGCAGTTTGGAGGTGGCCATCTTGCTTTGGACTCAGTTTGGAGAAGAAGAAGGTCTGTGCTTTGTTGCTTGCCTTCAAGGACAGATAACAGTACACAACCCATCCTATTTAGTAGCATAAGTCTAGCATCTGAGGTTGAGATGATCTAAATGACTGAGACCTTACTGAGGTAGAATTACAGAATGGTCTGGGTTGGAAGGACTTCTGAAGGACAACTAGTCCAATCCCCTTCAATGAGTGGGGACATCATCAGCTACATCAGGTAGCTCAGAGATTCATCCAACCTGACTTTGAATGTTTCCAGGGATGGGGCATCTATCACCTCTTTGAGCAACCTGTTCCACTGTTTCATAACCTTCATTGTAAAAACTTTCTTCCTTATACCTAGTGTGAATTTACCCTCTTTCAGTTTAAAACCCTTACCCCTTGTCCTATCACTTGCCTGTCACTTTACATCCAACCATTTAAGTAGAAACCCTAGGTTCAGAGGAGGGCAAGATTCCCCTGTGAAAAAGGAGAGCAAGAGGGAAGCAACATGGCACTTGCTCTGTGACAAGGGCAGTGAGATTGGCAGGGGGGGTTCTTGGGGTTCAGCTGCTGCTCTGAAAAGCCCTGCCAGCATCATCTGAACTTAGCACTCACAGTCTGTGTTTGTTTTCTGAATGCTGCTGGTGTAACTGGGTCCTGGGTGCTAATGGGAAGGTGGAGGTCTTTTGGTCAGGTGGTGTCTGAGCTAATGCGTCTCCATAAGTCTGTAAGAGGATTAGCACCACTGCTCTGAATGCAAAGGCCTTTTTACTCAACTGATGTTGGATGTTTGGTTACCAAGTCCTTCCTTAGATTTTGTTCTAAATGGCCAAAGTTTCCAGCAGGGACATTGAGAAGGGCAAATCAGCGTTGCTGTTGGGAGCAGAGGTGCACACAATGAAACTGTTAGAAAAGAAACCACAGATTTTAATGTACCCTAGCTGAAAAGTAGATCATCTCCATCCCAGAACTGTGAAAAGATGTGAGTGTGTAATGGAAAATCTGAAAGTAATCTTATTTGATACAATTTTTTTTTTTAATTAGAGGTGCTACCACATGACCAGATGAGTTGCAGCCATGGGGCTCTGATTTTAGCAGCGCACAAGATATTAAAGCACATTTTGAAATAAAGCTATACAAAGGTATTCCAAGATACGCGGACAATAAGCTACCCATGGGACAGCAGTGTGGCCAGGAAGGCCACAAGGACAACATATGTCACAAACACTGTGGTTGCCCCTAGGCAATTGTCTTAGCATTTCTCAGTATCTTCTGGCATGCTCGGATGTAGCCTTTTCTGTGCTTCGCCTATGAGTGATATCATTTCACAGCTTGGAAAATACTAAATGGTCTTGCCAGAAACAATGATTTTTCAAAAGCAGAAAGTACAAAAGTCTTTTTCATGTCTGGTGCTTTCAGAGAGTACAAACCACATGAATTATACTAATAATTTCCAATAAAATCATGGTCTGCTTCCCCCCAAATAAACACAAGATTCTGAAGGAAGTCCGCTACACCCATTAATTCCTAATGGCAAAAAGGGAAAAAAAAAAATGAGGGAGAAGATGGATGAGGAAACTAGCCCAAGTGTATTAGCAGGTGAAAGCACACTTTGTTAAGAATGGGACTAACCCAAAGCGGTAACAGGATGTTAACTCCAGTTATTTTAAGAAACGATTACAGAGAAAAGGGTGGGATTGAGGGTGGTGACTTCATACAAAAAATCATCTGTAAACGAGTACAAAAAGCCTTGTGTTACACCACTACATCCCACAGCTTTGGCCAAGCACATTCCAAGGCGTCTCTTTATGTTTGTAATGAAATTATGAAGCTGCATAGGGCATACCTCTTGCCATTTCACTGTTGTAAGTATGGAGCCACTCCATTCTTGGCAGTCACGTCTCTCCTTGTTTTCTGCCTTGCAAGAATAAAATTTGGCCAAGAGGACTTTAAAATCCACTGTCTGATTCAAAGGTGACCTCCTGGCCCAGCTCTTGTTTCATATTTTGTTTGATACCTCGCCTTTGATTCTTGGGTCCCTGAACTTGTACTGAATTCATCAGTGCACAAGCAGAGAAAAAAAGAAATGGAATAAACCAAAAAGGATGAAACATGAGAGTATCACTCTGGCCAAATCAGGAAAGAAGATTCTCCCACCGAAAGAGAAATACTGGTTCATAATTATCCTTTAATAATTGTATTTGCCAGTGGTTATTATTCTAAGGCTGAGTAACTTGGAAAGGAGCAGGTCACTCCCACAACCAAGCAAGTGAAGAAAAGAGACAGATGAACAGATCATGAGGGTTCACTTGATTTATTCTGTACATTGCAATAAGGTGCATTTTCAGACTGCTTTAGAGACTTGCCTTGCCCATCCCTGGGATACATTATTGAACGTGCTGTTAATGACAAATGTGAGAGTGACTAAAATGTCCAGGTTGAGCATCACTTTTCTCAAACACAGCATACATCCCTGGATGGACTGGGAGGTCCACAGTTAGAATTCTACCCTCCAGCCCATGGACTCTGCTGCCATGTGCCTTCTCCACAACTAACACTGCGGAGCCTTCAGGACAGAGGGTGCAAATACTCACCTTATTTCAACTGAGTGGCACCTCACATGACTGCTGACCAGAGTGTGTCATTTTTGAGAAGGCATCTGCCAGCTCCCAGTAAGATTCAAATGCTGTGGGAATTGGGAGGGACCACCTCACCCAGAGTAAAGATACCACCATAATTTTGGCTCTGTGAAAGGCGGTGTCTTTTTGTTCCAGTGCTTTCTTCCAGCACATTTAGCTCTAATTTGGAAAAGGAAAATCCAATCTGGCACATTGCGTTTGAAATGCGGGAGAGCTCTGTTTGAGCCCTGAGCATGGGAAGTGGGTGCAGCTTCCAGATCCTCCCCCTTGCTCTGATGTTTTACCTCCTGGGCACACACTGTAGCAACTTTGGAAGTTGTGGTGGAAGTTGTGGTGCCTTCTGCTGGAAAACAGGTCCTAGTTCTTTGCTTGGACACCATGGCATTGGCTGTTCTGTGTATGCTCATGGCAGGGAAGGTATTGAGTCGTTGCTGCAGCCTTGGGTGTTTCCCACCCAGATGATGCGGAGAGAGCCCAGACTGAGGTGGTGCCCAACCTTTGTGAAACCAAAGCTTCTGAAAAGCCCATCCACTTCCACAGTGTTTCCAATTTTCCTCGCACACATTCTCTTACATCTTCACATTTGGCTAGAAAAATGTCCAACTGCTTAATCACAGCAGGTCTGCACACCCCATTTGCTCTTCTATCATGCCCTTGAGGTAGAGGAGACAGTATTCATTTTACACTTAATTTCACACATCTAGGCCACAACTGTGCTCTTTAGTTAAACAGGACTAGGCCATGTCCCTAAGCACTGTTCCACGAGCAGCCACATTGACTAAGCTTACCCAAGACAGAAAATGCTTATGGAACAGAACTGTTAATGTACACACTATTAAATCCTCTTACCCTCCAAAATAGGGTGGTTGTATGTAAACGGAGCGGCCACAGGTTTGAGCTAACAGCTCTTGCATCGAAGGGTTGGAGGGCATGGATGAAAACTACCGTGGGCCTTTAAAAAAATCACCAAAGGGTGATTAAGTTCCATGAATGTCCTTAGCTTTGATTACCTTATAAGTATAGATGGGAGTCAGTGTCACAATGGCACAGTTTTGGCCTGGGGCAACTAGCACTGTCTTGAACAATACATGGGCATGGTTTGGAGGATGGTATGGGATGAAGGACCATTCCCAGTAAGTGTCTGGGATGCAACCAAGCCTTTCTAGATTATGCTTCGTCTGGTGCACTTTAGGCATCTCCCTCAGAATGAGATGAGAACGTTCAGGCAGGGCACTGGGGATAATCAAAAGCCTGAAATGGCTCCCATGGAAAGGTTGACTAAGTTGGTTAGGACTTCCCAGACTAGAAAGGAAGATCTTCTTAAGTATGTATTTGTTAAGGACATATGAAAACACAGAGATGGAAGTAAAGATCAATTGTTCACTGTCTTCTCCAGTGCAAGACAAACTAATCTAGCAAGCAGCAGGTTCAAAAGAGACAAAACAGTGTAGAATTTGAAGATACATGTAGTAAAGCGGTAGAATTTTGTGTCATGGGGTGCTGTAAATGCCAAATTTGCATGAGATCAGGGGAATCTGGGGAATTTAATGGAAAATGAAGGACATCAACAGCTACTCCATACAAAGATACCATTTCTGTCTCAGTTGCAAATTGCAGGAGATCAAACGAGTGTTCAAAGGATGTGTCTTCATGTGTTCGCTTTATCATAGTTTCCCCACAGATCTACTCTGGCTCCTGTCAGAAACAGCACATCAGTCCAGATGCACCATTGGTGGGGTCCAGGCATCCTTTCTTAAGATATATGAGTTGTGCTTCACGAATGCCGGCTTTTGTGCACTGAAGCTATGGTGATGTGCTCATGTGGAGGGATCTATACCACAGATGCCTCAGGTTAGAGAGGATGGTTATCTTATGACTACCACTATATCCGGATGTCCCTCAAGGTTTTAATCTGCTCCCCAGCGTAGCCTGGATGGACCTAAATTGTATACAACCAAAATACTGAAGGTGATGATAATACTACCTCTCAATTGAGCAACAGGAGGTGATAGTGAAGGAATGAGTAGTAGTATTTCATTCATGTAGCTTCTTCTATTTCATGGTGGCCTTCTGTGGGAAATCTCAGCCTTGGAGTCAATGACAGAAAAACGCTGAGCTCCAAGAGTGACCTCTAGAAAGCTCTGGAATGGAACTCATTTTAATTAATTGTGGCTGTCTGTAATAGAGAGATCAGCATCTAAGTTCACTGTTGCGGGTTTCCTCTAGTGTTAGGGAGTGATATTCAGCTGACCGGTTTTAGGCTTTACCTTGTCTGTTGGCCATGAAGTCTGCTTAGGGGAACTAGTTTGGATGTTGACAATTCCACTTGCTCAACTCTTGATATTGTCACATCTTCTCCAGGGAATCTGAACTGCGGAATGAGTCGTCTTTCACTTCCCCCCAGTCCATTCCTTTCATATTGCACAAAGTTCATGTAACCAGAGAAAGCACACCGTGAAAACTGCCACCTGGCACCTCCCACCACCAAGCTCTGAGCACAGGGCTTCAGATCCTCCTTGGGTTTGTTCAGGTGTTGCCTTTGCAGCCCCATCAGCAGACAGGACTTCATCTATAGGTAGGCCAGGATACCTATATACAGTCTTTGACTGTGAGACATGACCAGTCTCTGCTGCCTGTCCTTTGGCTGGGCATTTACTCACTTGGATGATCACAACAAGGCTCAGGTGCAACAAATTTGTGCAACAAATAGGTTTTATATAGAGAATTTCTTAAGTCTAGCAAAAAGATAAATCCCAGAACAATTGTTTGGTTGCGGTTTTGCCTGTTAATTTGTACTTTGTGCTCTTGGGTACCTCGGCGTGGCATAAAAGAGGGTTTTTTTTTCCTGAACAATTTTAGGAGCCATAATCTGGGACCGCCATTCCCCTTATTTATGAAACCACATCTATTAATAAGGACAGGAGATGAACTAGGGTTCTTTGGCAGTGACAGGCAGAAGTGGACTGTAAGTAAAGCTGTTTATCTCACGTGGAGCAGCTGTTGAAGAAACACAGCATTGAAACATCATTTGAAGGCCTTCTGTGAATACACCCCCCAAAATGTTCTCCAGCCTTCCCAGTGGGTAATGGTTAATGAGCCTGCAATTGACTTGAAACAATTTCTTTTTATTGTTGATGCCTTTACCTGGTTATTCACTGAAGGGCTGTTCTGCCTTTGTTCTGGGAAAGAAAAACTTCCTTCAGCTTTTCGTTAATGTGTTTCTTACCAGAAAGTAGGAGAATTTCTGTAGGGTTAAATGTCGAAATAGGCACAGCGGTCCAGCTGAGGTTTCAACACGACTCCAGTTTCATAATTATTTTATATTTCCTACATATGTTTCCATTGAGATGCTCTACAAGAAAGATATGGTTGTCTGGGGTTTGGGTGGGTTTTTTTGGGTTTGGGGTTTTGGGTTTATTTGCATTACTACCATGCAGTAGTCTCACAAGTCTTTTGGGATCCACTGTAATTTCCAGACCTTTTTCCAACTGGCTGCTCAGCCAGGGGCTCCTCACTGCTTATTTGCTTGGGTTTTTCCCCTCTAAACTATCACTCTCATCCTTTCTAAAATTCCGCTTTATTTTGGAATGTTTCTTCCAAGATCCAGCACATTCTTATGCTGTCCCATCCTGCAGCACACTTGAAGATTTCCCGTGGTGATCTGACCATGGGAAATGTGCTTTAACCAAGCCCAGCACAGACCCTACACTTTTCCCCTTCCAACATCCATAGCTTTTTTGGCTGTTTGCCCCAGTTCAGGAGACAGTTGTGACAGTTTCATCACCACCGCATTTCCTTGTTTGAGGAGGGCATGGTGCTTCATAAGGGGCAATGTTAAAAGCCTACCACCCGTGTCCACTTTTATCTGCTGTACCCATTTCGCCCCCGCATCCCTTGGTCAGCCGCGTTCTGGAGCAGGTCACCCGCTGTCAGCCACGGTGAGCAGTTCGACTGAAGGATGGGATGGTTCAGCCCAGCCCCTCAGTTCTCACCCCCACAGAGACCGAAGGGTTAACAGGCTTTCAGTCCAAGCTGAACCACCGGAATGACCCGCTTGCCTCTGACCTGCCTTTGAGGAACAAGCCCCTTCTTGCTGGGCGGGGGTAACCCCCTCCCAGTCCCCGGCCACACGTGGCCGCGCACAGCCACGCGGTTCTCCGCTGACACGCTTCAGCCGGGATCTTCCCCAGCTCTCCTCCCACCCTCGGTCTGGTGATGCGCTTTCCGCCCACTCCCCAGGAGTTGCCGGCCTTCCCGGACCCGGCCGCCCGCCCCCGCCTGGCATTACCGACAGCCCGCCCGGCTCGGCCCGGCTGCCGGAAGGGCCCGGGCGCGGCGGCCTCGCTCCGCCGCCCGCCTCCCCATTCATTGGCGCGGCGGAGGTGTAAAGCGGCTGTGGGGAGCGTGGGGCTGACGTCGCCCGTGGCGCCTCCTCGCCTCCCGCCTGAGCCGGCCGGCGCCGGGCTGCCCCACGGCGTGGCGCGGGTGAGTGAAGGAGGAAGGGAGCGCGGGGATGCCATGCGGCGGGCGGAGCGGGCCGGGCTGGGTGGCAGCGGCAGCCCCGCGTGGGGCGTCCATTTTGCATGATGCAAGCGGGGTGGCGCGGAGGTCTCCCGGGGCCGGGCTGTCTCACCTCCCGCCAAAACAGCCGCCCCTCCATTTTCTTTCCGCGGGTTCCTTGAGGCCGCGGGCCCCGGGAGGTTCCTGCTTGAGCGCTGCCGGGGGCCACCCCTCGGCTCCGCCTGCCTCGCCCCCAGCTCCTCTCCTGCTCCTTGGCGTGGGGAGGGGGGGATCGGGCAGACCTCCCAGCCAGACCCCCACCCTCCCCATCTCTTGTCGTTGATGTCCCCTCAGCCATGTGTCAGACCCTGGGACACGCGTGTCACACGTCTGCGCGTGGGCACGGGGAGGCTGAACGGGTTGGAGGTGGTGGGGAGAGAGCAAGAGCAGGTAGGACCCCCCCGGAGAGAGAGACCCCTGGGGAAGCTCA
>JANHFX010012827.1:0-41205 GCA_027560015.1 Chloroceryle amazona | reverse complement strand
AGGCAACCAGTGCCAGGAGGAGAGGGCAGGGCCTGAAGCTGCACCAGGGGAGGGTTGGGCTGGATCTCAGGAAGCCCCTCCTCAGGGAAAGGGCGATCAGACACTGGGATGGACTGCCCGGGAAGGCGCTGGAGACGCCATCCTTGGAGGTGTTTAAGGAAAGATTGGATGCTGCACTTAGTGGCATGATTTAGCTGATGTCAGGGTGTTGGGGCATAGGCTGGACTTGATGATCTCAGAGGTTTTTCCAGCCTCAATAATTCTGTGATTTTGTGATTTGGTTTTGGAAAATTTTAACAAAAACTTTGAAATTAAAGGCTGAATTTACCAAGTGACTTTAAAAACCTCGACAACATGCTATGCCCTGAGCCTAACAATTAGGAAAGCTCATTTGTTGCAGTATTTACCAAGGAGACACAAATTCAGCAATCCTCCTTTTGTCTCTACAGCAGAGAACAATGCTTAAATTTGGGTCCTTCACCTCTCAGGAGCTTGTCTCAGTACTCAGTAAAGGTCATCTGGAGTGGAGGTCTCCCAGTATTTTTAACTGAAGCCTCATCCCAGTTTATAGGAAGTAATTGAAGTAATCAATTTCCCACTCAAACAAGTGCTGTAGACACCAAAATATAAGAATGGGTTGCAAGGAAGGGTCGTGCAACTACCTCTTTCTTTTCTGCATTGTGAAAGTCACCAAGTCGCCTCATGAATCAAATCTTCCAAAATTCAATGTTTCCTTCTGAAAATGTCAAAATGAACCAGTTGGGCATTTCCAGAACTTTGTTAGTTTTTGCATCATCCAAGATTAGTTGTCCTGCTTGACCCAATGTCACAAGCTGAAACTTTTTTGGGTGAACACTTGATTTATTGGGGAAAAAAGAACAATTGTAAAGTCCTGGTCTGTGCCACTTCCTTCTAAGTCAGGTCCAACAGCTGGGGAGCAGAGCCCATGCTCTGTCCCGCCTGGGTATAACGGGCAGCCTCTGACCGGCAGCAGGAGGTTAGCTACTTGTGTGGCATCATGTGGCATTTCTTCTTCATTAAAAAAAAAAAAAAAGACAAAAAAAGAAATCACCAAAGCAAAAACAGATGATAGAGAGTAGCCGTTGCTGAGATACTACAAATAAGTAAACAATCCTTGGGCTTTGTGCTGTTGTTATTTTTCTTTAATGAGGATTGTGGGTGGGAGGCCCTGGCGCCTCTTAGTGCACCCAGCCTAGAAAAAGAGCTCTTTCCTACCCTGATCGGTTGACAAAGCGACAGGAGTGGTACCTCCTGAGCAACTCAGCTCACAGCTGGGGAGTATTCCTCTGCTTTGACAGTTTCTGTTGCTGGCATCAGAATAAAATATGAAAACCCTGTGTCTTCTTTTGGATCAAATGATGCCATGCAGTTCTGGTCCCACAGGAAGAAGCTGCTGTCAGGGAATTGGCAGACTTCCCAAAGCTGAGTGGTTGAGTGACAAGGAGTAGGGAAGGGCACTGCACCAGGGATAGTAATGATGTTTTAGCCTATTATTAGGTATTAAGAACTATAGAGAATGTGTCCTCACAGGCGCAAATCATCTCAATTGTAAGCTGATGGTAGAGTACATAAAATCTCATTTTGAGGACAACCCAAACTGTACCACATCAGTCACAGGCTTTTTAGGCACACTTGCAAAATATTTTCCTGCACTCTTCAAACCTCATGTTTGTCCAGTATGAGACATGTTCAACAAAACATAATGATACCAGTGGGAAGGAGGTACCGAGTTGTCCATGGAAACACCTTCAGGCTACAACTTCTTTATCCAAGTATCCTCCTACTTCAGGAAGCCTCATTCTAATTTTTTGCCAACTGCAATTGCACTTACACATGGGTTCAACAATTCTGCTGTCTCTGGACCTCCTTGTCTTCTTTGCACAAAACAGGCCCTGTTACTGGAAAAGAAAAATGAGATGGTTATTTGAGATTCCAGCTGGACACCAAATGGATTGTTCTTCATGATACAAACCCATCCTCGTGGGAGCCCACAGAAAAGAGGGCAGCACTGCATTTTCACTCCCCTCGTACTCTGGGGCACTATTTCTTGTGTCTTTCTGTGTAGACAGACCTGGTGCCTTAGGGACTGTAAAAAAAAAGCTGTCAATATTGGTGTTTATGCTTCTGCAGTGAGTATTCTGTGCCTAGTTCAGAAGAGGAACTTCAGTGGGTAAGCAACAGCATTTGGTTCCTTGCCAAACATCAGTTCGAATGTGAAGGTCTGTAGCTGCTCCTTTGGAGTCCTCCATTGCCTGTGTGGATTGTTTCCTCTTCCTGATATCTCAGCAAAACCTGTTGCCATCACTGCCACTTATTCCTTTCAAGTAAATATACAAAAAGTACTAACTGCAAACGTTAATGAATGTACCTTTATGTTCAAGGGAAAAGCAAGAACAATGTGGGCTGACCAGACCAGCAGGCTGTTCACAGTCAGCTGCTGCCAAACAAGGTGCAAGGGGGGAAAACAGAAGTGCCCGCCAAATGCGTCACTCTGGGTGCCAGCTCAAAGGGCACGTGGTTTCCCACAGATTTGTGTTTCAGAGCTGGTGTCCAGAGAGGAATAAAGTTTCTTCTTTGGAAAGCTCTGTCTCCAGTGGATTCTCAGGTGTTTACTAGGGTTCCATTCCCTCAACAGCGTTTCTCTCAGCTGAGGTGATACGAATAATCTTTTGTGGTTTCATGAGGCTTGCAGGAATATCATTAACACTTTGGTGATCCCTACCAACTCTAGCTGGACACTTGCCAGACAGGTTGAAAGATATCGAGAGATGTGAATATGAACAAACACGCACCTACCACACTGAGTGGCATGTTGGGAGCCTTATTTCCTAGAAAACTCAGCTACTAAGTAAAATAAACCCACAGGTAATGCCATTGGAAGTAGTGTCAGCAGTCCCCTTATCTGTCATGGTGCAGAGAGCGCTCATGAGCCTTCCTATCCCCAGCCAGCTTCCCTTGGGGCCATCCCTGCCCTGCCCACAGCCCAGGACCCCATTTCAGCTCAGCCTAGGACAGTCAGTCCCTGTCTCAGTGGCACCATTGCTATGTTGATTTTTAGCCCTATGTCCTGAATGGACTTGACCCATGCCATAGACAGTCTGTCTCCTGCATATAAACTGCAGTTTGTCTCCCAGTCCTGTCTCTGACCCATGCTGTAGGCTTGACCCATCTCCCCTTGTTTCTGACAGCAGCACCCTGATGATGCCTAGCCCTGGTTTGTTACTTGCCATGTCAGGGTCTGTTGAGGCATGCTGTCACAACCCCCAAAACTGCCCACTGTGATCAGACCCTCTGCAACAGCACCCATTGGTGAGGGCATGATCTGTGCTGGAATCCTCCTCAGCTCTCAGCTCATCTCCCTTGAGGAGCAGACTCACTGCACCCTGATGTTACCTACCAAACAAAAAAGCACATGGTGGAGCTCTAAATGGTATTGGAAGACTTGCATTAGAATAAATACTATAAAACATGTCTAAGAGAGATATCTCAAGACACTGAGATGTACAGGAGTCTTTTTTATAGGTCAAAAAACCCATCCCTATAATAAAATAATTCTGATTTTAAAATGTATTTATTTATTTTATAGCAGATAAGGAAATCTGATCTTCTCTGGCCAGGAGAAAGGGCTCCATTCATCCTTTCAAAGGGGACTTCTAAGAGCCAGTGAGCACCCCAGCATGTCCAATATGGAGTAGCTAACCAGCTAGAAACAGACCTGTAGATATCTCCTCTTAGAACTGTAAACCCATGTGAAGTACTTTTCAGTAGATAATCTGGAACTCACACTGGAGACTAATGTCACAAACTTTTAGGGGAGGAAGAAGAGGGGAAAATGAGCAATATCTCCTCTTGCCAACGATTTATCACTTCACATGCTCAAAAAGCACAAATACTTGAGATGACCTTAGCCAAAAGCTGATATTCCTCGGAGCATCTTCGCTGGTGAGGAACTACAGAAAAAAGATGGTAATTGATTTGTGTGGTGCTGGGGAGCCCTTAACAGTGGGAATTATTTCTTATTAAAAAGGCTAAATAGTTCACATGCAAGGTACAACTTTGTATTTATAAAAGTCTCATCAAACTAATTCACGAGCAATGTTGTTTGGTTGGGGGTTTTTTAGCAGAATAGCTTTAAATAATAAAGCTGCTCTGTGGCATTTTTTAGCAAGGAAAATATAATATTAAATAGCTCCTACGTGGTTTAAGGCCATGTCATAATCACTGGAAGCTGAAAAGGCTTCTTTCTAACGGAGGCATAACAAGCATGTTCCTCCTGATATAAACGAGACCACAAACCCTGGAGTATTCCTAATTTCTTTGGATTGCTATGTACATAATGCTTTAGCCTGGCTATCTGTAGCCATGGAGAAAAGGAAGAAGAGCTGAAGTAAGTCTACAGCTGGTAGCAAGGAATATGAGAGGTTAAAATCACAGTACCTGTTTCCAGGGAGTTGAGATAGAAGATGAATAGGTACTAAAGTGTAGCACAAGGAAGTGTCAAGTACCAGTGAGGGGGTGTTTGTCATCTCAGCCCTGTTATGGTAAAACATGCAGAGGAACAAGTTGGAGTGCTTGCAGGAACTAGGGTAGATACATAAGCTAAGGCTGCTACCACCCCAAGAGACCAGCACAAGGGTTTTCATGAGGATTGCTTGATACTCCTTGGGTGATCAGAAGCCAAAATACAGTGGGATCCTGCAGTGCACTCATACCCCAGTACTAAAGGTGATGAGCATTGTATTCTATTTTATTGAGTCAAAATCAGTAAGTTAGCTCTTGATTTTCTCAATCATTGTGCAAACATCTAGCATGCTATTATCACATTTTACAGTCTGTTCTTTGATGCTTTTAGGCACATCCTTCAACAGCCCCTAGGTTTTGTCCTCTGTGTCAAAATCCTCTGTATGACCTATCAAAGCTACCTGTAGACCTGAGGACAACGGCTTCCCATGACAGCTTCATTCCTAGGGACAATGCAGCTGTCAAGATCCACAAGCCCAAGCCTTCTGCCCGTCTGGCAGGGGCTCTGCAGCAGCCAGCCTTCAGCTGCAGCACGTGCTCATCAAAGACAGCAGAAAGACTCAGATATCAACATTCGCAGCCTTTGAAAAGAAAATGTCGAAACCTAGTGTACCATTAATCCTCCATCTAATTAGAGCTCAGAATTAAAAATACATGAGAAATTTCTCTTAAAAAGGGAGATGGAGAAAGATGCAGAAATCTCCTATTCTTGTTCTTTTTACAAGTTGATGAGCTATTCAAAAAATTACATGATGAGCACAGTAAAAGAAGCCAGCAAATGACTGTCAGGTTATTTTCACAAAATCACAACCAGATCCTGCCTTTCTTTTGGAAGAAAAGGATTCAGCTGTCAATACCTATAGATAATGAAGTAAATCTGTTTATTTGCATGTTTAACTGCAAACCTAGGAAGAAAGGTTAAAAAAGGTGTCATGTTCCTTACTTGACATATACAGATAATACTAGACGCAATTCATTTTCATCCTAAATACACACAGCTTGCACTTACAAATATAGGTATCCAACTACCCAGGTAATTTGCAGTACATATGTTGATGGATCCGGTCCTTTATTGAATAATTCTTTCCGTGATGTCAGGCTGTAAAAGTCCAAATATCTCCTTCACGCAACAGGACTATAATGGAGCCCCAATACGCTAGTGAACACTCAGCTGAAACCAGTGCCTCCTGTGTGAGCACACTCCTCTGCTCCCCCCTAGAGTAGTGTGGAGTGGTTAGCTTAAAGTACCTGCGTTTTATGCTGCAAGAATGTGATTACTATTGCTCAGCCCAAATTACTGCTCTACTGTGAATTCTTTTTCACTTTGTCCAGCCAGAGCAAACTACTAATGGCTTAAACCAGGCTCTCCGTCCTGAAGAGGACTGGAGCGTGGTGTGTCCTTACAAACCATCATATCAGAAAGACCAAATTAATTTGTGAAAATTTCAGCTTCAAGTTCTTCTTTTTACGTGTGTGTTTGACTGTTTTTGCTGTAACATATAAGTGCCATACCTTCTGGTTCTGCATTAATCAACTGTAGACTTTAGGCTGGGACTTTATGGGTTGCAGTTCCCAGTTCAGTCCTAAGACCTAGCACGGAAGGATGGAATATGATGATTACTTTCAAACATACACCCAGAGTAGCCAAAAATGAATGCTCCAGCTTCTGAGCTTTCGTAGCCTTAAAGACCTCTGATCAGGAAAGCCTTTATGGATGCATTTAATTAGAAACATATGCTAAAAATATGGACTTCAATTATACTAACTTCAATGAAACTTAATTGAAAATGTGCTTAAATATTTCCTGTTTGAGGCCTAAAAGAACAAGAACACAATTCTTCAAAATACGGGACATTTCATTGTGTGGAATCTTAAAGGACTTTATGTGCTGCATATGCTGGCATTATTTAGCCCTGAAAAGCGGTTGCTTCGAAGGTGGAACATTTTGTGTGCTATGAGAACAAACAGCGACTCTGCAACAGCTACAGACAATGAGTATATCATGCCCAAATAAAACCACTGTAGGAAAACAGACAGCCAGAACATAATTTCTCAGCTTGAAATTTAGAGGAGACACTAACTGTTACAAAAAGCCTTACTGGAGCTGTGACAATGAGCATGGAGGTCTGGAGCCCTCAGCTTCATGCCAGGACACTGATTCATTCCTTAATCCCAGGGAAGAGTGATCTTCATCCTTAACAAATGAATGAGTTATTTCTTGTGCAGAGTTCAGTTTCCATGCAAGGTGGCCGATCCCAAATCCATGCTTAGCCTGCAAGAGTGTCACAGCCCGGCTGTCGTGGCCATAGGGAAAAGGCTGCATAGGGGTTTAGAAAATGTCAGGCAAAGTTTCATCACAGGTTTCTGCTGCCGTTGTTGCCTCGCACTTAGGACACTCAATCCTCTGCATTTATTTCTGAAAACCACCCTGTGCCATCACTTCTTTAACAGCGCTTAAAAATGGATAGCATGTTATGTTTCACAGCTATGTGCTTTGCCTTACACACAGCATCTGTCTCGTCCGCTTTCAGCGGCATCCCATGGCAGCTGCACAGAAACACAGCCCGATGCGCGTGAGAGGCTCACGGGAACGCAGGGGGCACTGGCAGGGCTAAGGACGTGTGTTGCCCTTCCCACACACACAGGCTGCAGTGACTTAGCTGTTGCACTGGGGTAAAACCCCCAGATACAGCTCAATGATGTCAACCACTTTTATATAGCTTCATTGCATTTAGGGTAGGTCCTGTACCAGGACGTTTGCACTCGTACTTTAAATTCGCTTTGTTAACTACCACCATATTACAATCGATTAAATGATGTGTCTTAAGTCTTTGTCTCAAAACAACCTGCTTGCATAGTCACAACAGAAATCTGATCTGCAACATATACTCCAAACAGTGTCAGTCTAGAAATATTAAAAAATAAAATAAAAAAAATCTGTTAACACCATTTAAAGTTAAGTAGAATCTCATTTTTTCTCAGTTTGGTCTCAGCTGTTGTTTTTCTTTTGATGTCCTCTTTGAGGAGTGATATAAAAGACTTCTTAAAAGGACATTTGCAGAAGATTAGTCTATGATGTGAATTAATCCCAGTCCGTGTTCTTAAAACATTCGACATGTCAAAATTTACAAGGCAGCTTTGCAGTAATCATTCAAAATAGATTACTGCATGGCTGAAATTGTAATTCTACAATACATACATACTAATAGACATAAAGGGCAACAAAGTAACATACCCCAATTACATTAGTAGTAAGAGGAGGAGGGGGAAAGAGCTGGACCACCATGCAGTGTAGAAGGAATGACAGCACTCGATCGCACAAGAGAAGGTAAAATATTAAATCTTTGTGTCAGTCTTCAATACAAAGATTGCTTGCAACCACACAACTAACACAACCTACACTAGAACTCAGATCTCAGCCTAAGAGGAACATTTAGAAAAGTTAGTTGTTGAGTTGTGCTGTCCCCTAAATCAGCTTCCTGATTAATTTTATCATGGGATGTTTAAAAAACTAGCTGAAACCACCTTGGAGATTCACAGGACTCAGATGGGCAAATGCAGAACAGACATTCATGCCACCCAGTGTGGTTCATATGGAAGTCAGGCATCATTAATAACCCACATTGTACAATCACTGGAGACAAGTGTCTTCTCCAGAAGGTAATTTTCTTACCCTAAAATGGTTCCTAAAATTACTCTCTTGAGGCACCCATCTTCCTCTCATAATTACAGAAGAAACCTTGATAACTATTTTAAATTGGACACCTAATGCTCCAACAGCTCGTGTCACATAAGCTGAATCGTGCTTGTGTCTTCAGAAAAAGGAGATGTTATGGCATGGTAGGGCAGTCATGTTATCTTGATGCAGGAGAAGTACTAGAATGAAGAATTAAATAAACTCTTTGTGAGTGAGATGACAAGGAAACATGTACAGTCAACATGGATTTGTCAAAGTCTCTTTTCTAATCCTCCTGGAGAGCCATGTGGCTATGGGTTACAGACTCCACTGGGGCAGGTTTGCTCAGTCCATCCTGGTATTTCATATTGCATTTATAATAAGAGGCTAAAAACTGTATTACCCACATGTTCTAACCAAGGAGCAATTTGTGAACAGATAGCAATGGTGGCTGCATGCACAGGGAGCCTTTTTAGCACCTGCGATCTCCCTAGTGCCTGCTTGGGCAGTCTCCTCTGCCACCAAAGGACACATGTCAGAGGTGAGAGGCAGAGAGAACAGTGAGCAGCTGGAGGAAGGACAGTGCTAGTGCTGCTGCTGTAATGCCTTCCCTCAAATAGCCACTCAGATTGGGCAGCCAGCTGTATTTCACCCCTGCTGAGGGCTTTGGCTACAGCAACTTAACTTGTTCAACTGCTGTGAGAAACAGCCCAGGCACAGCAGTGGGTGGGTGAAGACACGGGGTGCTGCAGTGTGATGGGAGAAGGATATGGCACCAGGGGAGGGAAAAGAGTTATGCTTCTTGCAGGGAAGGGCATGAGAGTGTTGTCAAAGGAAAAACATTTTTATACAGCAAGCCTACTGTCTCTTATTTAGACGTACCCTGAGGAACAGCTTTGCAGGGATGTCCATAGTTGTTCTCATTTTCCGAGTCCTTTGATGTGGTACCTATTGAAGCCACCTCTCAGCAACTGCTCCTCTGGTCTTGACCCACCAACACTGTCTTCCAGCAGGCTGGGTGTGTGATGGTTCAGACCACTGTGTACATCTCCTCCAGGAAGCACCCACCAGGGCAGGCCCCACAAAGAGTACCAGGCATCGAGGTTACACATGTCTCCCCACACCCAGGGGCCACACAGAATTGCAGGCAATCAGGTAATTTTGCTGGTGAGAACACAAATTCCTCAGGAATTTCTGTTCTTTCGGCTTCGATCAGCCACAGCATGAGAGCCCTGTGCAGCTACCTTAGAACAGATGTCCTTATTTACCTGTCCATCACACAACAACAACAAAAAGATAATGATGCAAATGTTTTGAAGCCAAATATAAAACTACCTATAAAGAGAAGTGGTTGAAATAAAAAATACATGGACAGATAGCTATGTTTTAATACTCCATCATATTGTTACTCATCCTATTTAGAATAATGTATTGCAAAAATAGAGTCAGATCCTTGACTGTTTGAGATCAAAAGGTTACCTGATCCCTGACGTGCTTTCAGTACGATTACTATAATTGACATTGTCTCAGGCTGCCTGACTTTGGTTTCTGTTCCTTTGTATCCCTGTGCCATAGCCTGTCCCTGTGAGAACCAAGGAGCATCTCTGCTGTGCAGCAGAGCAGAACACAGAAAACCCAACACGAGGGTCTACCAGCATGGTCTGCTCTCAAAACAGTAGGGCAAGCCCATGCAGTACCCACTGACTAGATGTGGAAGCAGTAATTTATAGAATTTATGAAAGAAATTATTCTCAGATATGTCTTATTGATGCTAGATGGCCATATGGACACTGGTTCTGGACCCACTTGACTTCTGTGGGTCAGGGTATCTGCGGACAGGGTTTCTGTAACTGTCTCTGTCTCAGCTAACCCAGTTTGGGTGTTTCCATCCCCACAAGGCAGATGTCCCCTGAGCCTTTGAGTTTAGAAGCAGTCATGAGTAAAGGGAGTAGAAGAATATGCTGGCTTATTTACATGCAGCATTAGCACGAATAATACTAGTTAAATAAGACAATACACCTCCTAAACTCAGCTGTTCAGCAGGCTGCCTGCACGGCAGCCAGCAACCACCAGAAGGCAATTCAGAAATCAGCGTGTTCTGAAATCCTTTCTGTGCTGTGCCTGCACAGCACCTACTATGGTGGGGTGGTGGTCCATGTTAGGCTCAGAGGCATCACCGTAGTGAAAACAGTGGTCTAATTACCTCAGATGGAGGTGGCAATGCTTCCATTTACTGAATCAAATGGTGTCATCCTCACCGAATCTGCCTGTCCTCCAGAGAGGCAAAACACAGTTTATCAGATGCTTTTCAGATAATGTAGGAATTTCCAGCTTCACCCTCCCATGCATCTTTTCCTCCTCTCTGTCTCAGTAGTAACTCAGCAAACCCAAACCAGTAACAGGAGTGACAGTAATGGCAACGTGTAGAACTGTAATTTGTTCTTTAACAAGCAGTTCAAGCTGTATTGGCTTGGACATAGGACTTACCCGTAGACAAAGTGTGATGGACCACATTACTAGGTCTTTTAGTGTACAGTCTGCAGAGAACAGCAGAGGCTTTTCTTGCCTTCATATCTCTCAGATGGAACAGAATGCATGAGTATCCCTCTAACTTTAGATTAGGGTTTTCCTTAATTATAATGAGGATGAAATAGTAAATACTAGTTTTACAGAAATACCTAAATACACTGTCATGGCTGTGTTAAAAATGCACTGATGATAGATTAAATCAGTGTCTGGCTTTGTTTGATGTTCTTATTTCCATTACTAACTTTGGAATTTAAGTTACCTTTCTGTTCCTTTTGCCTATGCTTTATAGTTTCTTTTATTTTCAGTAATAAGATTACATTTTGGCCAGTCATGGTGCTGTGCAGTTTACAAAGTGCAAGAAGTTAACATCTGAGAAACAGAAGTGACCTCTTTCAAGGATGGTATGTGTTTTAATTTCATTTCTCAGATTTTCTGTAAACCAAATAATTTTCCCACAAGGTGAAATAGATGCAATACATTTTCATCACTTGCCATTGTGAAGGGATTTCACTCTCATGAATTCAGTGCAGTGTCAGGTCAAACATTCCCTGGAGAAACCAGGGCATGGATTCCAGTTAAAGCCATGCATGGCACACACCAACCTATGGCTGTACCTCCAGCATTCAGTTTGAGTGTATGCCATCTTGAACTCCAAAGAGTAGGTAGATGCAAGAATGAACAGTGAAAAGGGCAGTGAAATACAACATTCACTTCTGCTCCTCTTAGGTACAGGGCCAACAGTGTTTTCCCACACAATGATAGCAAGAAGGAAGTTTGTCTAAACTTAAAGGTGGTGGGGAAGCAGAGTTCATCTCATTATGTACTGAAGAATGGGAAGGATAACTTTTTCAATTAGCTGTGAGGTTTTTTCCTGGCAGAAACTGAGCTCTTCCCTTTCCTTTCTTTCCAAGAAAGAGGTCAAGTTAAAATAAATGAATATATATATAACCAAATATAGATGTGTATATATATTTTTATATATCTTACATATAATTTTTGAGAGGTTCTACTTTAGCACCTTTCCATCTTTGGGGAAATACTCTGTACTTTTACAGTCCAGAGAAGCCCTCCCAACATCCTTTCCTGCACTTTGATGGAAAAATTCAGTGCTTATCAAGACACTGCGTGTTCGTATCCCATTGCACCTCCTGCCTGCTTGAATCTCCGGGGAAAGCTGCAGGTTCTTCTCTAAAATTGATAGACCTTCCCACTTCACTGGTTTCTCACATTCCTGAAAGTACTGCAGGAACTCTTGGGTTTAAACAGAGGTTAATAATAGTTGTAAAAATTATTTTCCCAGTTCTGATAGGTACGCAGCCCTGCAACTGGATTGTTGGCAGAGGACTTCAGAAATAAAATGCTGTAAAGGTAACCAAAAAGTGGCCAAACCAACATAATGTGATCAGCACCAGGGATACAGGACATGGCACCAGTCAGACAAAAGGGCCTCTAGAAGTGTATTTTAAGCCTCTAGGGTTGATTTAACAGAGACAAAGTTTACTGTGGCACAGAGAGCACTCTCACTCCATGGAGGCAGCAGAAAGCAGTTGTCGGGTCCCACCCAAGCTGCCAGTGGGAAGGAAGGGAGAGGAGAAAAACAGAACCAGTGTATTTTCTGAAATGCTGGCTCTTTCCACTTCCAGTCATTAGCTAGTTTGTGAAGTTTCATCCCAACAGAAGGCAATGATTTAGAAGGGCAAAAGGCTGCCCTGCGGCTGGTGTCACCAGTCCCTGCGATAAGCCCTGGGAAGCTGTCCTGGGAAAGTGCAGCACTGAAGAGCCTGCGAAGGGAAAGGGCTGTCTGACTGTCCCCCAGCTGCACTGCCACAGTCTGCGGCTGGCCACCCTCTGGGTCTCTTGTGTCTTTTAGATATTAGCATCTGTGGTGTTGTCTTGTGATAAATACCAGGACTGGTTCAAGACTAATACAGAAATATAGAGAAATTCAGTGTGCCTTGCCTAGGACTACTACCTACCTTACTTCTCACTGTCAAGGACACAAGGACTGTAGAAATAAAGGTTTTAGAAAAGGATGGGGAAGGCAATCAGAAACTTCAGGGAAAAACAAACAAACAAAGCAAACAAAATACTGAAATATAGTGGATAAGGTAAATAGAGCACCCCTCTCATCTCTTTCTAATGCCCTTGGTAGATGTCTCTCTCTAACTCCATTTTCCCTAGTGACAAAGATGGTTCCACAGCTTCTCCACCTATCATATGCAATGCAAAGCAGTAGCCCAGGTTTCTCTTGGTAGGTCCATCTCTAGTTCTTGGGGGTTCAGCTTGCTTGGACTACTGTGGGAGCATTATTCCATTACGTAAACAGTGTTCCAGACTCCCTGAGGGGCAGAAGTGAGGAGGGTGCTACTGTCCTGTGTACCACCTCCCGCTGCATGGCCCTCCCTATCATCACCCATGTTGCATTCAGTCCATTGCAACAGAGACCCCAGAAATCTTGTGCAGTAACCTTGAGCAGAAAGTCTTGACAGAACAGTGTCCTGGTTTGAGCTAGAAGAAAACAAATTCTGTGCAGTGATTTTGCTTTTCATCTCAGTCTCTTCTAACAAACTGCACTTTCTGATGTTAATGGCGTATTTTGGCAGGCGATGTCTGCTTCTAGCAGTGACAATGCTCTATGGTTGTTTGTAGTTACTACGAAAGACTGATACACAAAATAACTCTTGCTTATACTTGCTCCTATGATGACCAAGGTCACTGCTAAATCTTGTCTACCATGTTAAGGGTGCAGTAAATTTAAGGTCACACCAGCAGGGAGAAACAGACAGGAAAAGGTCCCCTAAGCTGACCAACAAAGTATTCAATTCCATATAGAATCATAGAATGGTTGGGGTTGGAAGGGACCTCTAGATGTTCTCAAGTCCAACCCCCTTACCAAAGCAGGATCACCCAGGGCAGGCCACACACAAATATGTCCAGGTGGGTTTTGAAAGTCTCCAGAGAAGGACCTCTCTGGGCAGCCTATTCCAGTTTCTGTCACCCTCACAGGAAAGAAGTTTCTCCTTATGTTGAGGTGGAACCTTCTATGCTCAAGTTTATACCCATTACACCTGCTATTTTATTTATATACATCATATTCAATATAAAACTGAGGAACATCAAGGATTAAGCTCTCTTCTTTAATGGTCGGCATTTGAGGAAGAGTTTCCATTGTGCTTTCAATCCCAATCCGTGCATTCCTGAATCCAGTTCTAGAATAATCCAGTTCCTAAATCATATTGCCATCTGCTGCTGAGTCTAGCACTTCCCCAGTGATGGCTCCACGGGCACCAGTGATGACAGTAATAATTACCATCAAGGAAATTAAGCCTGATATTACTTTTGTTTTTATTTTTATGTATTTAATTTTCTTGTTATTATTTTCATTAAATCAGTTTTAGTTTTCTAATCCATAAGTTTCTCTCCCATTTGGGAAGAGAGAGAGGTTAATAGAGAGCATCTTTCATTTGTCTAGTGGCTGGCCCAGCCCTTCCCCATTGAAAGGTTTCCTTTACCATGGAAATTAAGTCTTTGCTACAAGATAACACTTCTACTCAACTCCCAAAGCAGAAGTGAAACTATGATTAACTACCTCCTGAATTTCTCTTTTGCAAATGAAGCTCTGCATAACAACACTTAACCCTTGTTATCAATAGAGGGAGAAGATAGCTTTTTCACCCCTAAAGCTTCTGGCCACGGGGTTGCAGGTACTTTACTGACAATAACATTTTATCAATCCTCAACATCACAAACTAAGGACAGATGCTGAACTCTCAATCAAACCTGAAATAATTATCTTATGTTGTTCACCTTGGCAATCCTTTCATTCCTGGCTTGGTTGCAAGCTGTACTGTTACAGTGATCACAATGATCACAAAAGTCAGAACTAAAACATGTGGTGGGAAGCCAGCATTCATAAAAGTGCTGAAGTTTTACCAGCCTTTCACAACATAGCTCAGAGAGCATGTCCCAACTTCTCCATTATGGCAGCAGTGATATTCAAAAGCATGTGGTAGCTATGCTGTCAGCCTGTAGATAGAAGTACAACTTTAACTTCCAGCAGCTCCTTGTGCTTCCAGAAAAAAAAAGGAGCATTTTCGCCTTGCCTTTATCCATTAGAAGTGTATAGTAGCATCCAGCATTTGGCCCTACTCAGATGAAGCACTGGAAAAGAAGAATGGGAGAAAGAACAAGCCAAATACTGCAGCAGTATAGCCACATGTGAGGCATCAGTAGAAAAGACTTGGGTGTCTCTTACCAAGAGTAATATGTAAAAATCTATATCAAACCAATGAGCTGATCCCGAATCCAAGCAGCCACCGACCACTGACAGCCTGCAGACCACCAGGAATTCAAAACACATGTGATAGTTCTGTAGGACACCTCAGGACAACAAGGAGTCCACTCTTCGTTTGTAGATCAGTGTAATAAGAACAATGTTAGATTCCTCAGTATTCATAGCTTTTGCATTCTTTATTTCTTAATCACAGAATTTTGGAGACAGAAACTCTGTGGGGATATCCTCATTAAACGAAACCACCAGCAGGTCTCCCAGTGCAGCCAAAAGAGTGAAGTTCAGAAGAAATTCCATCCTTAATTACAGCTGGGTGTCCAGCACACACTTATCTGTAAGTCAGAGAAATAGACCCGCATGATGAAGTTAGATACTGAAAGGATTGGTAAGGAAGTTATAACTATAGCCAAAGGTTCAAGCAACTGATGAAGATGATTAAGATTTTGCAATAAAAAATAGCCATGCATTTTTCAGCGACGTTAAAGATGAAAGACGTTATTATAATTTTCATTTGTTACTAGTGCAACCCATTTCACAAACTCATTTCAGTCAAAAAAAGACCCAGCTATGTACCAAATAATCCTGCACAAAGCTTCTCATGTAGTTCGCACATTTATACGCATCTATCAGAAGCACAACATCAGATTCTATACAGGCAATAATTTCATTTGCCACAGGATATCAGATTTTGTAAATATGCTGTGTGTTTGGCCCAGACAATCAAAGATAAAGTGTTATTCTGAAGATTTTTTCCATCATAGACAGTAAAAAAATCTGATGACCTGCAGCTTGGAGATGAGAATGGGAGGGGTAAACTCAAATCAAAAGAAAAGTTTGTATTAAATTTTAAATAGTAAAAAAATATGTTCTTTAACTATAGGAGGGGAAAATTTTACAGTTACATGTGAACTCTGTGTATTAATATTGTTAGTGCTTTTTAATATGTGTTGATAATTCTTTCTACATCTTCATCAAATATGTCCTTGTTTTTTTTCCCATGAAGTCTCAGTAGCACTATTACATATTGGTGGCCCTTATGAACTTGTCTTTGTCCTGGCATTCCCAAGATGACTACATCCCTGTACCAAGCCTCTCTCACTATACATTATCCACTGTTAGTAGCAATCCAAATGACTCCTAGACTTCAAATATTTCTGAAAAAATGGAAGAGCATCCATGGCTCCATCCTGCAGTGGAAAGAAATGCGCCACAGAGAGATAAAATTGCCTGCCCTTGGCAGGAAGCCACTTAACAGAATACTTGCTTTTTATTTGTTGGTTTGGGTTGTTTTTTTCTCTCACCTTTATTATTCCAGATACTTCTTGGATATTTATCTTTTCTCTTTCTTGCCAGTATTCTGATTGATTTGGTTGGTTGGTTGGTTGGGGTTTTTTTTTCACTCTTTTTCTTATTGGGGTGCCTGCACTTTTACTTACTTCTCCCTACAGGCTATTTCATAGGACAAAACCTCCCTCTGCTTGCACAAAGTCCCTAGTGAAACATCCAGCAGGACCAACACTAAGTATGACCTTGCTCTACTTTTGTCCCACTTTTCTCCATTCTTTGGATCTGTTTATCCCCAGTTCTATCCATTTTGCGCTCAACTTCTAACCCTTCCCCCATTCCCTGCCACCGCCTTCCTATTTTCTTTCTTTCTCTCCTCTTTTCCCACCAGCTGGACATAAAGGGACCAGGATTTGAAATACCAAACAATAGCTTTTCAGATCTTGGTATGTTTCCTAAGGACTTCACAGGACTGGAGTCTATGGGAGGGGGAGTAGTATTTAAAAAAATAAGTAGATGTTCCTAATCATTGCCAGGAGATGCACTAAGGGGAGCCTAAAAGGACTCAGTCACAAAAAGGGAGTGGTATTTTCCTTACCATGAGCCCAGTATTGCACTAGCCAGCAAGCTGAGTCAGCTTTGCTGGGAGAAGTCATGCAGGATGTTCAGCCCAAGAAATCAATCTCAGAACAATTCCTCCCTATTTTGGAGAATATCAAGTGTCAACACAGAGTTTCAAGAAGGTTGTTCAAGGTAATCTCATTATGGGGGAAAAAGTGTCAGCTATGCCTAAGTAGAATAGTCCTCCTTAACAGTTTCTCCCTGGTATCCCTTATTACTCTGATGTTAACATGGTCACTGTGACCCAGGGTCATCTGATGAGTACAGGCTGGTGACATATGTTCAAAATGTTCCTACATTCCCTTAAATAGTTCAAGAATGATGAACATCATGTCCATGCATTTTGGAGATAAAAAATGATAGGATATAAGAATGACTGTGGGAATCTGGGAAAGAAGCATGTGGACATGCTCCTCTCCCAGATCCCCACAGTTGTTCTTCTTTGTAACATCATCATTGTTTATCAGTTTTCACCAGAATTACCTAACAAACATCGGTAAAACTGAAACGCCTCAAGGTGTCCTTCTGCGTCCTGCAGCCCCTAACATAGTCAGAAGCTTGAGAAAAAAACCATCTTGTTCTCAGAATGCTCCCTTCGACAGAGATATAAAAGAAGAAAAAGGAGATAGTTATAGAAAATATTGGGAGGGCTCATGGACAGTGGGACTGAGCACACCCTCAGCAAGTTTGTCAATGACACCAGGCTCTGTGGTGTGGTTGAATCACTGGATGGAGGTGTTGTCATCCCAAGGGACCTTGAAAGGCTGGAGAGATGGACCCATTCCAACCTCATGAAGTTCAACAAAGCCAAGTGCAAGGTCCTGCACCTGGGGCAGAGCAATGCCAAGCACATATACAAGCTGGGTGATGAGTGGATTGAGAGCAGCCCTGTAGGGAAGGACTTGGGACTGCTGGTTGATGAAGCACTTAACATGAGCAACCAATGTGCACTGGGAGCCCAAAAAGCCAACAGTATCCTGGGCTGCATCAAAAGACACATGGCCAACAGGTCAAGGGAGGTGATCCTGCCCCTATAATCTGTTCCAGTGAGACCCCACATGGAGTACTGCATCCAGCTCTGGAGCCCCCAACACAAGAAGGACATGAATGTATTGGAAAGAGTCCACAGGAGGCCACAAATATGATCAGAGGGCTGGAACAACTCTGTGAGGACAGGCTGAGGAAGTTGGGTCTGTTCAGCCTGGAGAAGAGAAGGCTCCAGTGAGACTTTATTGTGGCCTTCCAGTACCTGAAGGGGGCTACAAGAAAGCTGGAGAGGGACTTTTTATAAGGGCAAGTAGTGATAGGACAAGGGGCAATGGTTTTAAATTAGAGCAGGGTAGATTTGCATGAGACATTAGGAAGAAGTTCTCTTTACTATGAGGGTGGCCAGACATTTGAACAGGTTGCCCAGACAATCTGTGGATGCTGGAAAAGTTTAAGACCAGGCTGGATGAGGCTCTGAGCAACCTGGTCTAGTGGGAGGAGTCCCTGCCCATGGTAGAGGGGTTGGAACAGGATGATCTTTAAGGTCTCTTCGAACTCAAGCCATTCTATGGTTCTATGATTGATTTTATGATTCTATTATTCTTGTCTCAGATGTCCATGATGGATCCCAAATCAAGCGGTAACTGGTGTATTTGTATTAGAACAGATGTCCCGTAGATATTTGAGATGGATATTTTGTTGCAAGGAAAGCAAAAAATAAGAGCTAGCTTTCCAAAGACCACTTTGATTTCTATTTGAATATCTTGCATGGAAAATGGAATAATTCGGTAAAGAGTCACCGTTTATCACATTGTCATTTAAAGTGTGCTGTGCAAAGAAAGTCACAGAAGAGTGACATAACAGTGACACAGACCAGCCTGTCATCTATTGCTTTACATGCTCACCCTTCATCTCTTGCACTGTTGAAACATCAGATTAGCTAATCCATGCAATGCAGTGAGAAACAGCACTGTAACCCAGGGCATCTCTTCATCTGCCTTTCTGATCATGGTAAGATTTTCCGTTTCTGAAATCCATCAGTGGGTTTTCATCTTGTGGCATGCAGTACATATAAAAGAGTGGGGAGATTATATGCTTGGCCACAGGAGGGAAATATATGGAAAAAACCCTCAATATAAAATATGATGTTGATGAGTTCATCGCTTATCTGACTTTATTTCTGGGTCTGGGGTTAAGGTTTTCTAAAGTTTGTTGCCAGATCTGTCACAGCTTTGAACAAAACAGGTGTTTTCTCCATGCTTCTGATACTCCGCCCTTAAAATTAACTTTACAAACTCAAACTACCACAAGATGAATTGACACTACTCACAGGTCAGAGCCTAGATAGCACCAGCCTATGTTGTGGGACCAGCTCGCCAGACCAGGTCCATGCCTGAGGCATGTTTGAACTCTTCACTCTGACTGGGGGGGGAAGTCAAAACAAGACCCAGACACGCAGCCTACACCCCTCATGTTCTCAGGCCATCAGTCCCAAGTGAAGGAAAGCCAGATGCATTTGCTGGAGGCAGGTCCAGTATTTTCCAACAGATCCCAGGTGTGATGAATTAACAGACCAGGACAGTGAGGCTTCCCTCTATTCAATGGTACTGTAAAAGAAACCACAAAACCAGCCCTTCAATCACATGCAAAAAAAACCTCTCTGTGAACTCTTGACATTTTGGCTCACTGGGAGCAATACTTTCCAAGAAATTAATATAGATCTGCCCAGGTGTGTCTTGCACTACAGACATAGAAGATTAATACAGCTTTCTCAGAATCTTAATAGTAGGATCAGAAAACAACCACGCTGATCCGACAAAGTGTAGACGTACCAGGTAGTATGGACCTGGGCAGAAAAGAGGAAGGCATTTGAAAACCTTCTGTTTAGGGAGCGTTGTGTCCTTTGGAAGTATCTCAAAGACAGCCTTGTGCAGGCTTTACAATTAGTAAGGGAAAGAGGGGATTGTGAAAAAAAAAGAAATTAAGGAAATTTAAGTAGAACGCGGGAAGCATTTTAAGAGGTTGGAGGCAAACTCCCCACCACAGAGAGTAGGCAAAAAGGGAGCTAAAAATAGGCAGCATGAGACAAGGCTCTCCAAAAGAGAGTGGAAAGGACACTGTGTTCTGGAAACTGGTGCAACCAACCACAGATGAATGTGCCAAGGCACTTGTACATTTTGTTGGCAGTTGATCAAGGCTGGCACACAGTCCACACCAGGAAAGGTATCACCGAGTAGGCAGTGCCCTTCACAGGGGCATGCACTGCCAGTACAGACTCCTGAGGGGCCAGAGGCAAATGGCTCATCAGAGACGGGAAATGAACTCTCTCTTATCACCAGAGGAACTGAAGCTAAGTTTTATGTACTTATCTAACTGCATTGAAATAAAAAATAAAAAATTTCTACCTGCTCACAGCCAGTTTACGGCCGTTTTTTCTTGTGCTTGCCTTGGCATTTAATTTCTTTTTAATAAGTTTTAATTAGCTTATCTTGTCTCCGTGTGTTTATAGAGAAGAATCATATCTCCCCCAGCACTGACTAAGCTAATGCACCAACCTCTGATGGTTTCTCATTGCAAATCAGATTTGGTTCCACGATCATTCTCCTATTCACCTTCTGCATCTACTCTGGTCCAAACTGGTATCTCTCAAAGTGTGGTAAAGAGAGTGAAAATGAAATTTCAAATATAATCAAATACCTTGCAAAATAATACTTCTGTCTCTAAGATGCCAAACCTGACAAAACATCTGAGGGTAAATACGTCTTTTTGACTTCCAGATCACACTGAAGTTTCTAAGTCCCTATTACCTGTTGCAGAGACACAGTTCATAACAGACGTTTCAATCACCTACAAAATGTAGTGATTTGCTATTTGTACTATTAAATTCCACCCCATTTCCGCTGCAGTCATCTTCAAATTAGTCTTCAAAGTTATCATTATGACATGATCTGTTCTTCATCTGTATTGATGTGCTTCTCCTTTAATCCATCACTGCCAATTTTCACCAGTTTATTCAATTTTCTATGCTGAGCTTATGAAACAAACACATGAAGTGACACCCATGCCAAGACAAGGTCTCAAGGCACCTCCTTGCAGCCTATTCTTTTCAGCACAGTATGTCGTGCCTTCCATTTTATACACTGGTATCTAATATTAATCTCCATCTTCTCCAACCTGACAGCCTCTCAGGCAGTACAGTATCAAATAGTTCACCAGAGATGAGGAATATTTGACACACTCTATTTCCTGCAGCTTGTTATTTTTCTCAGAGAGAAATTTTATGTCACTATGTAATGCTCTATGCAATCAAGTCAATGTTTTGTCTTGATTGCTGTTTACCTGCTTAATTATTCTGTATGTCAGCCATAAGCTGTGCTAAAAATCCTTGCTGCTAGAACTACGCTTCTCTGGTTGGTTTCACAGCTGAAGATTGACCAATTGACTTGAGTACACTGTTCCTCACTGTCTCTTCCACACATTTAAAGCAAACACAAGGAGGTTGTCCTTCAGTCAAGCTGCAGGTAACCACTGGAATTCCTTGTCCTGAGATGTTGTAGACAAAGTTAAAAACAGTTGAGGGGGCACATGAAAGAGTCAATGGAAGAGGAAGCAACTGAAGGTGAGTAACTACAACCCTCACCACACCTACTCTGGGTATTTAAGTCCATGCTGGAGGCTCAGAGACTAATCCTGAGTTGGGAAGCATGGTGAGTTGGATTTTCACTCCAACCCAGTGAACTGACTTACGTATTTATGTAACCTACCATATCTTATTCGAGTAGCTTGTCGGAGTTTTATTTCCACCACACTCATTTTAACATACTCACTCCCCTTCACTTTCCACTTTTTACCCCATGGCCAACATTACTGGTATTTAAAGCTGAGACAAAGTGTTTATACACTTCTTAGATTACCATTAAACCCTGTAATATCCTTATGGCACAGTACATGCACTTCTTTTTCTTTGTCTCCCTTTACTTTCTTGCTTTACCTGTTATTTCCTGCAATTTCTTTCTTTTAAGTTAAGAGCTTGACTTCTGGAAATTCTCCTTTCATCCCTACATTTTCTAAGACCCAGGAAAAGGTTTATTTCTTGTTAAGTCCTATTGCTGTTCCTTGTAGCCTTCAAGTTTCATTCATAAATTCTTGTTTGACACAACATTTCATCAGGCCACAACTAGACCCCTTTCTGCAGGTTCTTAATTTCCAATGATAAAATAGATTTTACACCTTTGAGGTGGATTTTCCACCTTTGGTTTGAGGGATTCCATCCCTCTGCTGCCTCTCAATTCTTTGTGATCTCTAAGTAAGGAAAGTAAGGGCAACAACCCAGGAGAGAATGGAAAGTAGATTTTGTCATCTGAAGCCCCTTCCAAGCATCTAAGGTACTTACCTTCAACAATTGCAGCCATCTAGTGGGCAAATACCAGAAACAGTCACTAGTCAGTAAAAATGTGATCTCCTGTTACTCGCAATTGTTCACTTTTGAGCAAACTGATATTTCTTGGCTAAACCAGGCAAAATGAAAAAACATGTCTCAAAATATCATTATCATAAGCTTGTATTACATCACAGCTGCCCTGACCACCCCCCTCAGACCTCAGGAATGAGCATGCCTTGCTACCTCTGATCATTATACCACAAGGAGTCACTTGGGCATACGGATTTATTCTCTTGCATTTCCAAGACTGTAAAAAAGTTATGACTTTGCTAATGCTGCCATACACTGAGACTGATAATAAATGCATAGCCAGAATGGTTTCTACAGTGTGCCACACAACTGACTCACTTGGATGCTTGAGAAGGGAGTGTGGAGTCAGATTTATGCATGTCAAGGCCTTACCCTACAGCTGCGACTCCCAACCTGTGCTACACCTACCTAGACTGATGCACTGATCACTCTATCAAGTGGAACATCAGCAGCTGCTGGTTATCTCTGGAGGAAATGCTTGCCAACACAGTAGGTAACTACGCGGACAATTACCCCTTTTGCACGCTCAATTAAATCAGAAAGCTAGTTAATGGCAATCCAGCAGCAGCTCCTTTTTGGGGTATGGGAGGTATTGAAGGAAAATAGATCAGCTGGTATGTGTTTGGTGGAGGAGAATGCACAAAGGTGTAGGAAAAGAAAGAAAGGAATGCATCTATCTCTAGACTTGTCAAGAGCCAATTATGGAGCCAGAAGTTGTTGCTATAGCTGCTGTCAGTGGTAATTAGCTCTTTTAGCATCAGCTGTGGTGATATCCACATACTCTATCACCACAAGCTGCATTGGTAAGTGGTTTTTTTTATGCAGATATATGTCACAATTTGTACATCATGTAAAATAAAGTACTTCCTTAAGACTGACCTTCATTATTTTTTCAATTGTCCACACTATTATACACCCTTGTGTCAAAACACGCACTTGGCAACATCATTAATAAAGATGTCCTTCTTTCCCTGCCAAAAGTAATCTTTTCAAATGCTGCTACTCGAGTGCAAGTCATGACTATTCCCTTCTGTCAGCTAGGAACTCATCACAATTTTGATGATATACCACTGATAAATGCTTCTAAATACACTGAAGGAATGACTTGTTGCAAAAATAGCTTTTCTACACTCTGCACCCATGTTATGGGTGTTTTCAGGTCTCTTGTCATTGTCAGTGTGTGCCTGCATTATTTCTGGCTTGCTAGAATTAAAAAAAAAAAGTAAAAAAAGTAAAAAAGAAGAAAAACAAGAAAGAAAGAAAGAAAGAAAGAAAGAAAGAAAGAAAGAAAGAAAGAAAGAAAGAAAGACAACAGAAAAACAAAACAAAACCAGAAAACAAACAAACAACTAAATATCAATTTTCTACTGAGATTCACCAGTGAGGCTTCCTTGAGATCACTGTTATGAAGTTATGGGTAGAAAGAGAGTAGGCATAGTAGCAGAGGATCAGATCAATACAGATAAGAAAGTCAGAAACATTCAGCCACTGAAGTTCTCCCTTTCTGTGTCTACATTTTTTTCCACTTTTTCTCTTCATTCAGATCCCATTTGATTTTCCTTGTCTGAATGTCTGAACAGATGCACAGAATTTTGTCCATTTTATGCTCTTCCATCTCCCAGCAAAGTATCCCTGCCAGATACCCACAGATGCTGCTGCTGCTTTTTCTGGAGCAGCAGGTATTTGTCTCCAGAGAATGAAGTATGACTGCTCACAAGGATATCTCTTCTGTTTCAGATTTTATGGGCAGGGCAGTTTCTACCAAAAAACAGAAGCAGCTCAACACCTTGAACCCCCAGGGCAAGGCTGTGAGCATGCAGCAGCAGTCAGCAGCACCCGGGGAGGGAAGGAGATAGGTACCAGAGGAGATGCCATGCTCTAGGCTGACCTCCATGGTGTTCAGCACAGCTCTTGCAGCTCCTGAAGCCAGATACAGTTTGGACACCAGTGTAACCACCTGGCTGGTTCTGCACCAGAGCTGAATAAACTATTTGTAGCCAACAACATAACAAATACATCCCTTTTCCCCATTCATAAAATATTATTAAGCTCTGCATTTTTATCAGTTTGGTTTACGTGTAAGGAATTCACTGTAACTCTTTATTGAATGACATGCTATTCGTATTACACCTAACTCACACAGTATTATTTCTGCCACCATATCAACTCGCTGAAACCTTTCATCAGTAGACAGTGGAACCGAAACAGTCATTTCTAGTGAGATCTTTGAGCAAAGATAGGCTTACACACATAGAAAGCAACAGCAGCCAATGTTTGCTTGTGTGCACGCCTGGGGCTGCAGTTTTCAATACTGAAACCCCATGGTACACAAGAGGTAGGAAAGCAGATGTGCCATGAAGTTCCCGTCCTGTAGGTCTACACTGGACTGTAGCTCCTGCCAGTTGTTTGTTAGCTACAGTCTCGCTCCACATGTACTCAGTCCCTGCAGTATTTTAGCATGTTGCTTTTTGGAAGGATTAGTGGACTGGACGTCCCCTGAGAAAGCCATAGGAAATACACACTGGTCTTGTGGTTAATTTAACACAGCTCTTGATGTCATTATTAGTGGATATGTAGTCAAGCACTTACTGGGCAGCCAAAATTTAAATAAATTCCCATGTTCTTAAGTGGTCATTTTGAAAGTTTGACATAAAACGCACATCTTTGTGTAAGACACATGGCACACGCAGATGAACTCACTCAGCACTGTGCCTTTTAACATGCTGAAACAATTTGTAACTCTGCTTTAAAGTTGCTGGCTTCCAAAACCAATGGTGATAAGTAAAGCAAGATCTGGGACAAATTAATATATTTCCCAGTAACCTGTGGGTTTCTTCAGGACTGCTCATAGTATGTAATGGGCAGCCAGAGCTTCCCATAACAATGACAAAACGTAAAAGAAAAAAAGAAAACTATGAATATTGATAAGGTGCAAAGTCAGCTGCTTAAAATGTAGGAAGTATAAAAATAAGGTTCCCTGCGTGATGTTAATTTGAGACTCGCATTTACATTTATTCTAATGCAAACCTGGTATTCAACCTTTTTCCACAAGATTCTTCTGCGTCCAGGACTGACTGGGAAGCCAGGAAGCAGAAGCAAAGAGCTGCTTTCCAAGTAGGACACAGCCTGGCTTTCAGCAAATGCCATAGCAGTGCCGGCTGATGCAGAATTAGAGAGGAACCCAGAGAAGTTATGAGAGGCACAAGTGACTGAGGTGAATGTGTTTGTGCAGACTGGGTGTGTAGGAAACAAGCTAAGTCCTCCATTTCCCCCCTTTCCCAGGAGGCCCTTAAGAGCAGAGGTAACCCAGCTGGCTTGCCCACGAGAGGCATCTTCATCCTGTAACTCCTCTGATGAATTTCTCATTTGAGATAGGGGACAAAGAGACCCAGGCCTGCAGACAGTGAAAAAAAGAGGACAGTCAGGAAGAGGTGGCCAGACTTGTTCCAGGGGTGTATATATTTCCTGGGCCATCATCTGTTTGTGCCCCCAGCTGCAGACCTGTGGTGGGAGAGGAGCTGCCTCCAGCTGAGAACCTCCCAGGTCAAGGTGTGCACCTCTGGGAAAGACGTACCCCCCAGGCACAGTGCAGGTTAACACCCTGCAGAGATCCTCAAACCACTTGTAAATGAGCTACTTCAGGGAGGGGGGATTAATCCTGCATTAATACAATCCTGCCCCTAGCCTAGTGAGCTCTGCTTTAAGCCATAAGGCCACTTTACCATTCCTTTCCCCCTCTGTGTTACTCTCTATGTGCCTGTTATGTCGGCTCCTTTTATTACAGCAATTTAAAATGAAGAGAAAAGATTTTACAATTTGCACTCATTTTATTCTACTTTTTTTTTCCACAGGGAAAACAAAACAAAACAAAACACAACAAAACAAAGACCAGCTCTTGCCATTCAGCTTCCCCAGTTTTGTACTTGGGCACTACAATGGTTTGCATTAACAGCTGTAATATTTTTTATAGGAGGTAACTGGAAGTTCGGAGACACTAAGTGACCTCTCCACACAGGAAGAAACAAAGGCCTTTATTTCCAGCTTCCTCTTCTAACAGTAAAGCCACTCTCCCACCCTCCCAACAGCTTAATGAAAATTGTTCCTTCTCTTTAAAATGTTTACTCCAAAATACCACAATTGTGTCTCAGATTCCCGCAAAGCTCTGAGTAGCAATACAGCAGAACCAAAATCTGTCAACATATCTTCACCTCAGTGTTGCTGCCATAACCAGGTTTGGATCCATGCACCTCAGGCTGCTGCACTGACTATGAGTAGAGCTCAGCCACTTGCAAAGGAGGCAAAGTGAGCTATGAGTGACAAACCAGCATATGGATTTGGGCACATACAGGGACTAAGCTTTCAAATTGCAATCCAGGAATTGAAGAGTAAAGAAAAAAAATAGTTTTAAAGCTACCCTGTACCTAAATACCTAAGTATTTCTTTCTAAGTCAGACAAAGAGTCTCACTCTAATACGGTTTCTTATGACTCAAATTTTCCTCAGCCTCCACATCCTTAGGTACTCAGCTGACTTCAGTATTTTCTAACATAAAGTCAGCACGGTTTTGGAAGTGGTGGTAGAATTGTTTTGGAAGTGGTGGTCCAGAATTAGGGAGGACGAAAAATGAGGGGCTTTGGTATGTGGTGCAAAAACAGAGCATCCTTTCTTGAACTACGAGAAGTGTGGTTCAAGCAATTTCAAGCTCAGAGCCTGATCCCAAGAACACATATTAAAATCTTCCGGCTGTAAAAAGGAGAGAGAAGATGATTTCTTCTGCTTGGGTGAGACCTTAAAAAGAGACACACAGAGTTGTTCCCCATCTGGAAGAGGCTATTAGCCTAAGAGGGACTGCAGGGCACAGGTTTTCATCACACACTGGGTTGAATTTCCTGGCCTTTTGCTAAGAGTGTGAGCCAAGAAGTTGTGGCACTCACTGTCCCAACACAGGGGTGGTGCTGCCAGTGCCAGGGCTCTCCAGGGGTGACACAGGGGACCACAGTCACTCTGTCTGCTCACAGGGTAGGTGATGGGAGGCTCTGCCTCTTGAGGGAATAGTTCGCTGAGGCTAAATCTGCAAGACCAGCAACGCCATAGAGTGCTCCTGAGCACTGCATTTTGGTCAGATTTTGGGTTGGGATTTTTTTTTGTCTTTTACAACCAAAGAAATCTGTCTTGTCCTCCCTCTCAATGCACCTACATGCTTGCTGGTTTTGAACACCAACCTGTGTGCATAGATATGGTGCAAGATGCTTCCTCCACAGACTGATTAGCCTGCTCCCATCTTTACATGATCCTCACAGGGACATGAATCTGGTACTCAGCACTCAGCTGGGGCAGCCCCTGAGCTCAAATCAACCTCCTGACTTGTTTTTGGAATGCTTCATAAAAGGGTAATTCACGGCAGTCTGTTTGCAGAGTAGGAGACATATAATGACTGATCTCCTTTATACAACCCTCTACTGGTTACCACTTACAGCGTGCTCAACGATAGCCCTGAACAATCTCAGTGGCTTCGCTGAGGACTTATCATGTCCATGACATCTGCTGAGCACCTACCTGGAGCCCAAGCCCTACATTCTGAAAGCCATGCACGGGTAACTATGAATGCATGGCGTAACAGTTTAGAAGGACCCACAGCAGGAAGGTGAATGTGGCCTCAGAGGCAGAACAACAGCAACGGTACCGTTTCATGATGCATGCTCTGAATATATGCTCCACTCTTTTCTTTCTCCACCAGAGGCTTTTTAGTCTGCCTCTTTGGGGACACATAAGTGGTCAAAATGGCGCCATGTTCATTTAGCAAGACTGGGGAGGTGGAGGGAGGCTCAGATATGAACCAATACGTTTACTTTCACCCACCGAGTCCTTGTACATAGGGACTGCCTATTTCAAAGAGTGCTGGTTGCTGGTAATTAATCTGTCTGTTGCCTTTTCTCCTCACTTCATTCTGTATAATATTCAGATTAAAAATGTGTTAAAAGCTCCAGGATGGTTTAGCCAGCTCTTTCAGTGAATCTGCAAACTGTATTGTTTTAACATGTCTCAATTTTCTGTTACAATTTAGGATGACATTAGTTGCTTCACTTCATGAACACTGCAAACTCAAGAAGCTTTTGTTTGTTGTGGATGTGACTTGCCCTGGTGCCCCATCACTCCTGCACTGCAAACCGTCATGTGGGAAAGCAGGAAGGTTGACTGTTAGTCCCTCTCTTCACACCGTGAGGGAGATTGTGATGTCCCCTGGTTGACAGAAAAAGCTAAGTTAGTCCATTTCCTTTGTCAAATGTGTCAGTACTCCTGCTTCCCCAGGAAACTCGTTTCCAGGATCACCGGAATTTGCTCAATGAATCATCACAAATCTTTAGATCCATAGCTTCTTCTGAGTAAAGGTGGCCTTCACACACTGTGTACACGGGAAACTTCTCAAGAGGCTTATGCAAGGCTCCAAGTCCTTTGCTTATGTCACAGGTTTCATGAGGTTAAAGAGTAAGTTCTGCCTAGCACTAATACAAGCAAATATTTATCGTTCTGAGCTGAACTAACAAGTAACTGTACCTACCCCAGTTCAACAAGGATTTTAATCTGCTGCCCACTTAAAGCAAGCCATAGGCTTTAGCAGCTTGCTGAATAAAAGCCAAAGGGAAGAGATACTGAAGGAAATGGTTAGGCAGTCATAAATGATTGCACAAAATTTTCAGACTTTAAAATTGTTTTCTCTTTAATTCTGATGCCTTAATTCTCCTTGATAGGTATTGCTTTCCAAGTAGAATCTCATTGTAGCTCTCATCTTTACAATAGACAACAAAGAATACTGAAACAAAATTATTTTCTATTTAATTGAGTACCAGTTTTTAACTGGTGGACTCAGGTCCAAACACAGAGCTTCTCAAATAGACTGAGTTCTTTATTTGCATCTTCTGAAAGCCTTGAGCTGTTCCGCAAATGTTTTATCTTATGTTAATTAAATGAAAATCAATCACTCCAATATAATTTCAATTGATACATTGAGCACACAGAGGTCTTGTAAATATAGCAGAACATTACAACATCTGTTACTTTTAATGCTCTTTAATTACTGCCATGTTTATCCATGGTCCTGTAAAGTGAGGAGATCCCTCCTCGCTGGTACAGGAATCAGATGATCAGAGCTGGGCTCAACAGGGAAGACAAGATACAATGATTCTGATGCATTTCTGGATGGTGTAAAGGACTTGTTCATACTCCTCTTACTGAAGAAGAGGACTGAAGGAGATATTGCCTGTGAATATGGCTGAAAGAAATGAGTGCCACTATGGATCTCCTTGCCAATGTGTTGAGATCTCCTGGGTAACCGTACTGTTGGTGGATTTAATGGGGTGCAGTGAAGGTTTATTATTAATTTTCAGTCACTTGTAAAGAGAAGCACCATGTCCTGCATCACCCAGGTTCTGTGTATCCAACGTGCCACAATTACATATATTCAGCCCAGAGATAGCAGTGTTCAGGTACCCCCTCTGTGGGGATACTTGAGGTGAGAATAGCATTTTTTCTGGGTTGAATATCCGAAAGTGATAAAAACCAAGTAGGGAATCATAGACAAATATATCACGGGCAAGTTGAGATTGGAAAGATATTTTCATGTCAATATACAGAAAGCTGGGCTGTAGCATGCCATGATAACATCTGAAGGAATGAACTGCAAAGTTTGAACCTCCCGTTTCTGAAGGCTCAAAAAATGTTTTCTGTGACATTGATAAAAATTTTGAGGGAAAAAAAAAATCTTCTCACTGAAATCTCCAGGAAAAATATATTCAACACCAAAAAAAAACCCAAAAAAAACAAAACACCAAAAAATCTGCAATCTAAATCAGTTCAGACTTATCCCAGAGGGAGCTGCTCATCCTTTCTGCCTATTTCCACCCCGCTTGTTTTATGCCATCTCCTTCTAATACAACCAGGGAAACTGATCAAACACATTCTATACATACCACACAGCCCACAGTCTCAGCATCCCAGCTGTATTCCTAACCTCACAACTTCACAGTGAAACCATCTCCAGGGTTTCAAAAGCATAGCAGCTTTCATGCAGGAGGGCAGTGGGAGCTCTCTTAATTAGCTCAGCTTCTTTGTGCATTTCTAGACACGTCTTTTTCTTTGTTCACCTTCAAGAGTCTAATGCCAGGGTAGAAAGAGAAGATTTCTCTTCCATAAAGTAGCATCACATTCTTTCAGGCCTTCTTTTCTTCCTAGCAAGGTTTTAGGCTTGGAAAAACAGCTGTGGCTAAGCATCTAAATGGAAAGAGGTGAATTTTAACCAGTCTGAGCATTTATTGAGCATTAACAGAGGAAACTTTGGAAGCCCAGACAGTTGGGTGAGCATTTCATTACCAAGAAGTCCTTCACATGTTGTCCCCACAACTCCATCAGGGGAAATTCAAACAATAAACCATCATTAATATAATTCAACCCTTTCTGGAAATACAACAAAATTAAATTCAGTCTTGATAGCTTAATTCTTTATTTTTTTTACTCTTGAGACATAACTTACTGACCTGACAGTCATTTCTAGAATTTGAGGAGGCGGCAGTACTGTGAATTTTCTCACCGGTGCTTTAAAATATAGGTCTATACAGAGAAGAGAGTTGAGGATAAAGTTATGGAAAGGTGGATTCCAACTTTACTGTGTCCCTGATTTTCTTATCAAAGGTTTATAACAAGGAAATCCCATGATTCCTGGCACATTCAGCCTGGGATGATAGGTCCTGAGACAACAAATCACTTAAAGATGTGCCTAATCTAGACACAGCAAGTTTTTCCAAGATCTCGTGCAGATCAGGTTAGAGAATAATAGAAGATGTTATTACAGCTTCTCTCTGGCTACTAGTAATAAGGTTTGAAAACTGAGATTGTCCATGAAAATGTTAATGGATTCCAAAATCGGGAGTAGTACATGGCTGGATAAGAAGCAGCGGCTGGTTTAAGTCTCTGAATTCTGAGAATTGTTTTGTCTTGTACTTTGCAATATTTCCATTGCTGGAGAACTGAAATAAAAAGGTTAAATTCTAGGCATTGTCTAGTTTTTATGCATTATCATGGTGGCTTAAAAGAAAGATGAAAACATGAAAGAAATGGAGAGTTTTAAAGCACTCCAAAAGTGGATCTCCTTCTGAAGGCAAGGCAGCTACAAAACACCAATCTGTCTCTAGGTATTTCCTCTTGTTATGAAAAGGCTGTTTCCCTACTAAGTAAGCTATATTTAAGTTATTTCATACTAATCCAATTCAATATAAAGGAACATAAACTAATTTTTGTCTCTACTTCAGCTTCACCTCTCCTTGAAACCTTTCTGGACTGGTATGGCAGACTACCCTGAGACATCTCACCAATGTCCTCACAAGTTTCCCCTTTGGAACCCTTGCAGATTTCTCTTGATGGTTTAAAATAGACTTTTCCTGCAAGAAAGGAGGCGATAATCTAATTAAAGGCTACTTAACTTTTTACCGTATGCATGTCTATCCTCTGCTTTTCAGTGTATTCTATCTCCTTTCTCAACAGCAACATCGAAGAGGTGGGTTTTACCTAGAAATACATCAGCATTGCTTTAAAAGACTCTAATAAACAGCTATTTCCATGTCTGAAATAACTGTACAACTCTCATTGTAAGGCCTTTTGTATTTTATTTTTCCCATGTAAAATAAGGTTTTATCTTTATACAAGATTTTTTGGGAAAAAAAAGTCATATATGTTAAATTTGGCACGCTCTACACAGTCCTACTAGCTTATAAGGTACCATTCCAAAAGTGACATTTTGGCTATTTGGAGTTTTAGTGTCAGTGAACCATTATGAAAACCACAAATACATAGAGTTAATGCACAAAGTGAAGAAGGTATAGAATATTCACACTCCTGGATCCCAAGCGGTAAGAGGTCCACTCATCCTTAAGCTATTTATTTTTGCAAATCAGCATCTTAATCCTCACTTTAATTTTATTACAGTTAGCATTTAGCTGTCAGGCTGTGTGCTGCAGGGAAGAGGATGAGAGAATGTCCACAGGAATCAATCCACAGTCAAGTTTAGACAGCTAATCACATTTGTTTCCCCTGGACTCTGCCATTCATGGCAACTTAACACAGTCCCAAGGCTCATCTCTCAACCATTCTGTTGAACAAAGGTCACAGCTTTTGCATTCACCACTGAAAGAAGAGGATCAAGTGACTATGTTGGCCAGCTATTCAGCCTCAGCTCATTTCCATGTACTATCTAACATGTTGATGCTGCTTAACAAAAAATGAATTAATTAACACATTAGTTAAGTGTGGTCCGGATGACCAGATACTGAGGTAGATTGTGAACTGGTTGAAGGATAGAAAGCAGAGAGTTGGGGTCTATGGGACAGAGTCTAGTTGAGACCTCTATCTAGGGGAGTCCCTCAAGGGTCAGTACTGGGAGCAGTACTACTCAACATATTCATCAATGACCTGGCTGAGGGCACAGAGTGCACAGTCATAAGTTTTCTGATGACACTAAAGCGGGAGGAGTGGCTAACATGCCAGCAGGCTGTGCTGCCATCCAGAGAGACCTGGACAGGCTGGAGAGTTGGGTGGGGAGAAATGTGATGAAATATAACAAGGGCAAGTGTAGAGTCTGGCATCTGGGAAAGAACAACCCCAGGTACCAGTACAAGTTGGGGAATGACCTGTTGGAATGTAGCACAGGGGAAAGGGACCTAAGGGTCCTGGTGGGCAGCAGGATGACCATGAGCCAGCAATGAGCCCTTGTAGCCAAGAAGGCCAATGTCATCCTGGGGTGGATTAGAAAGAGTGTGGTTAGTAGTTTGAGAGAGGGTCTCCTCCTCCTCTACTCTGCCCTGGCGAGGCCACATCTGGAATAGTGTGTCCAGTTCTGGGCACCTCAGTTCAACAAGGATGGGGAACTGCTCAGAAGAGTCCAGTGCAGAGCCACAGAGATGATGAAGGGAGTGGAGCATCTCCCTGTGATGAAAGGCTGAGGGAGTTGGGGCCCTTTAGCTGGGAGGAGACTGAGGGGTGACCTCATGAATGTTTATAAATATGTAAAGGGAGAGTGTCGGGAGGATGGAGCCAGGCTCTGCTCAGTGATGTCCAATGACAGGACAAGGGGCAGTGGGTGCAAACTGGAGCATAGGAGATTCCAAAGAAATTTAAGGAAAAACTTTTTCACAGTGAGGGTGACAGAGCCCTGGAACAGGCTGCCCAGAGAGGTTGTGGAGTCTCCTTCTCTGGAGACGTTCAAAACCCACCTGGTTCCTGTGTGACCTGCTCTAGGTGATCCTGCTCTGACAGGGGGGTTGGACTGGATCTCCAGAGGTCCCTTCCAACCCCTAACGTTCTGTGATTCTGTGAATTCTCTTTCTTTCAACCAGACCAATTATGCTGTGAGGTGTGCCTTTAGAAAATGCACCAGTTCTTGGATGAGGAAGCAAGGGAGGGAGGTTATTTGGGCTGCAGCTTGCTACCAAGAACTACTGCTGCAAACCTTTTGTCTCACGTAAGGAAGGCATTAAAAATGCACATATGGAACTAGTGATGAGACCTATCCTGAATCTGCCACAAAAACCTTTCAAACCCAGGATAGACAGTGTTACTTGTAAGCTTCATACACATTTTGCTCTGTATCTCTGACTGTCTCAGAGAGAGGTGGTGAATAAAACTGAATTCCAAATCTCTAGGAAGGTCAGGACAATTACTGAGGGGCTGGTCTCAGCTTCATACTGATCTTTATACTTATACACATGAACATACCATGTTCCTCTAAAACTTTTTGGGCTGAATTAGCAGCATTGATAGAAAGAACCACCCACCTGTCATCAAGTGCTGTCTGAAAAGTTATTAGAATTTTATTTTTTTTTTCCAGTTGACAACTAAATTTCACACTTAGGGAGAAACCAGGGTGAGCTGCTCCACAACAGAGCTGAGCTGGGAGTCAACAGCAAGGCAGGCAGGGCAGTGACATCATTCATGAAGCAGCAGTCCCCCAGTACCTGAACAAAAAGAGAGGAGTAGGTCCAGTGACAGTAAACAGGGTCAAGTTAAGAATGAGTCTGTAGCGATGAACCAGAGCCAAGGTCAAGCCAGGAAGTCAAATCTGAGAGTCAAGATCAGTGAGGTCCGTGGCTAAACACAGGCACACCAGTAATGTAACTCAGGTAAGGACCAAGGGTTTAAATGCAGATTAAGCTTTAGTGTAGCTCTGAAATGGAGGGGAGAATGTGCCTAACAAGGCTTCTACCAGCTCTTTCTTCCACAGCTCTGTCACCACAGTCTTACCCAAGTTTGCATCGTTGTGCAGTGTCAGAACTGGCTTTGAGTCCAAGTGGCCAAATCCATGGGACAGTGGGGGGAAGAGTTTGCAGTGCCTCATGGCACACTCAAGGCCTATACAGAGGCTTTGAAAAAAAAATGTACATTTTTACATTAAAATAATAATTATTTGTATTTTAATGAGGAGTCAAACAAGGTATAAGCCCCTTAATAGGAAATGTAATTTGTATGTCTCCTGTCTGTGACTTTTGGACAGTTTCTCAGCTAAATCCTATTTCTCATGACATGTCATTAAGAGGGGCACCCATGCTGGCTTGGTGAGGATGTCTGACGTGTGCTAGGAGAGGATAGTCTGGATACACTGAGCTTTAGAAGAGAGGAAGGGCACAAGACACCTGAACTAGAGTTACTAGGAGTCTCTAGCAACAGATTGAAACAAACCCTTTAATTTTTACTTGAAATCAAGTAGCAAATTCCAAGACAGTTTTTCATTTTCCTTTCACAGTGCTGACATTTTCCAGAATGATAGAAAGTTTTGGGAGACCTTTACCAACATGATAGCTGCTACTTTTTATTTAAGATGAGTTCCAAAACCCACAAACCATGAGGTGAGGAATGTCCACAAGGTTGTGTGGAACTGAGCAGCAGGAGTCCATTCGCACCCTTGAAAATCCTAATGTTCTTGGTCCAACTGCTTGATAGCTGTGCCTGACACTGGTGCCAGTAACACTGGTACCAGTCCAAATCATGGTAATCTGGCATTTTTCAAAATGGATGTGTTAAGTAATAGAGGTGATTCATTGTTGCCGCACCACAATAGCAATGGGATGGAATTACTCACCAAGATTCTCTAATTTAGTAAGGATGGAAAGCCTGTTTTAAAAAATGAAAGTTAAAAATATTTACATGCCTGTACTAAATCCACAATTAGTCATTTTAAATTTTAAAAAGTCCTGGTTTTAAGAAGTCCAGTTTGGCTTTCACTTGGTCTTACGGGATTTTGTAGCTGATGTGCTTTTCTTGAAGTTAAAAATTCTTTTCTTTAATGGGAGACTTTTTAAAGCCTGTGATAGAGCACCATTTCCCCGCCCCCCCTCTTTTTAAGCTCTCCATTTAGGGATGTGCTCTTTGGGTTAAAGTGGACTTAGAAGCAGAGGGGTGGACTTCTTTTAGAAACAGTTCCCTAAGTTATGTCTGAAGAACTAGTTAAGACTCATGACCTAACTCTCAGGACAAATGCCACCTGGAATGACTAAATTTAAACTTGAGATTCTAAATATTTTTAAGCATTTACATTTTAAATGCTTGGCTACAGGTAGCTTGCTGAGCATGCTTGTCATGTGCACGTCAGAAATTGTCATTAAAGGATTGCTGTGATTAAAAAGAAATAAAAGAAGTTATAGTTTTCATACTGAGGAAAGCAAGAGCTGGGGGTAAATGGACTGGTGTCCTCTGTAGGTTGAGGATTGTGTCAGGTTCACACAGTTTTGCACAAAATCTGTTTCCTTGTCATTAATTCATTCTTTAAGTTATGCAAAAGTTAAGGCATGATGTTTCAACAGTAATGTGCAGCTTTTTTTTTTCTTTGTGGTATCAAATCACCTTTTTTATCACTTTTTTTTAAAAGAAAACCTATGATGTCATTCATATTTTTCAGCCTTGTATGAAATACACCTGGAAGTCACTCACTTATTATGATAACCAGAATCATAATGCATATTTCAAGTCCCTTCTTAATTTCCTATACTATTCTTCGGTGCACTGCTTTTTAGTACAATCTACATGCTAGGGAAGGCAGGAGTTCTACTATAGAGGACATCACTATCTAGGGAGCAAATGATTGCCTCAAGTTTAATTTGCTTTCACAGTGGTAAGGCATTCAACTGGAATGACTTCCCCCACATCAGGCTTCCAGTGAATAGAGGTGGGTGGTTATTCATATAGCTTCTAGCAATGCAAGTTTTTTATTTATATTTTAAACATAGATAATTTGTTTGTTCTTATATGCTAGAAGCAGGGTAATGTTGGAGGATTTTGAGGTTATTTATTTTAGCTTGAGAAATCATAAAGAATATCTTTACAGGGGTATTTACAAAGACCATAATTGAGCTTTTCTAATGAACATTTTGCTCAAAGAAAGGTTTTATGTAACCTGAATGCAGTAGGTTTACTTAGTTAAAGCTGCTTGATTGGTGGTGCTCCAGTAAAGTCCCCACAGCTCACTTTAGCCTTCTGTGCTTCAGATGTTCACTGCATAGTGCATTATGATAAGAAGATAGGTGTAAAGATTGACCTAGTTTTATAGAGAACCGCAAAATAGTTGAGGTTGACAGCGATAGAAGAAGACTGTGTAGTGCAACCCCCCCATTTCAGAGCAGGGTCAGTTAATGGAGGGTGCTCAGCACGACATCCAGTCAGGGTTTTAATCTCTCCAAGGATGGAGACTCTACAACCTCTCTGGGCAACCTGTTCAGTGTTAATTACCCTTACTGTCAAAACCTTCTTCTTTTGTTTCAATATTTCTTGCATTTAGTTTGTGCCCATTGCTTCTTGCACTTTCACTAGGTAGCACTGAGAAGTTTGTCTCTATGTTCTCTGCTTCCTTTCATCAGATTATTGATTACATATTGATAAGATTCTCCCATGAGCCTTCTCTTCTCTAGGCTGACCAGTCCCAACTTTCTCAGCCTTTACTTATATGAGAAATGCTAAAATCCCTTCGACATCTTTATGGTCCAATGCTGGTCTTCCTCCAGAATGCCCATGTCTGCCTTGTACTGGGGAGTGCAGATCAGGACCCAGCACTCAGGGGTGTCCATAACCAGGGCTGAGCAGAGGAGAAGGGTCGCCTCCCTTGACCTGTAATCATTCTCCCTAATGCAGCCCCTTTTGCTGTGAGGGCACATCACTGACTCGTGTTCAGATTGTCACCCAGGACCCCAGTTCTTTTTCTGCAAGGCTGCTTTCCAGCTGGTTCATCCCCAGCCTCCACTGATGCATGGGGTTATTAATCCCAAATGGCAGGGCTCTGCACTTCCTTCTGTTGAACTTCTGAGACTCCCCATTGTTTTCACAGTCAGGGTGCCAGGTAATAGCATTCTTCAGTGCAGGTACAGAATTGCATTGTATTATATACAGAGAAGGTTACAATACACTTATCCCCTTCACCAGTCCCTCACATGAAGCACTAAGGACCTAGATCCACAAGACCTTGGCTTTTGCTAAACATATGTTTTGTAACCGTGCTTAGTTTGTCTGTCCCTCAGCTTTTCATTTGGTGCCCTTCTGTACTTTGGAAAAAAACATGCTAGGACATTACAGTATTGTTCTCTCAGGAGATATTTCATTACTGCTGTGTCTGAGGTCCAGTTGTATCTGTAAAATTACCCACCAGTAACCTCACTCCAGCCTAATAGTTCCCAGAAGCTCCTTTGTTGTTCTTTGTTGAAAAGTTAGCAACTGTTAGAAGGCATAACTCTGTTTTAAATGGATAACCTTTCTATCCACGGATAGAAAACTAATGTAACTACAGAGATAGCTTTTAGGGAGATGAAAATGGTTAGTTCTGCTACTTCCCCAAAAAACAATACTCCAGATGTTCAGAACACTGTAAGCAGCTGTTCTGCCATGGTCACTAAATTGGTAGAATACCTGAAAATTTAAAGAAAACTCGTTCTCCTCAGGAGGGCTGTAGTAGTGGAGTGAAATGTCTCAAAGCACACATACATAGTGATTCCAGCTGGGGGATTGAGAAGCCTTTGATGCAATGGAAAGTGGACTCATGCAAGACTGCCATCTAGGAGAGGAATCTCACAAACCTATGTATTCAAAATGACTTTTCATCTTTGCCCTCACAGACATTTGCTGTAGAAAGGGAAAAAATCTCACGATTTTGGGGCCAGAATTGAGAGAACTCTTAAGTGCTAGCTCCAAACAGCACATCTCCTAGACAGTGCCCTGGGATTTCTCAGGTGTTGGCTGTCTTCTGAAGCCTCTTTAGGAAGGTTTCAATATTGCTCTTAATCCTTACTCAAGATGTGGGGCAAGAACATTCAACATGGACTTGGCCTTTCCCTCCAGAGATGGAATAAAGATCTCCTTATTGATTACTGGTTGAAAACTATGTGTGCAAACTTAGTTCTGCTGATAGGGAACCTGAGGCCAATTGTATGGCTTTCCACAAATAGCAGGAACTTAACATTTTGTAGTTCAAATTTCTGCCAGGTGATGAGAAAATAGGAGGTAAGAGCTGCTCTGCGTGCATTCGAGACTTACAATCTACAGTACTTGCAGTCTTCATGAGTATAATTTTAAATACATAATAACGTGTTCCAGAGGCTCAGAATTTCCTCAGAAGTCAGTTGTAATTTGTGGACAGACGCAGTCCTACTGTGACTTAAGAATTCAGTATACCACGTTCCCACACACTTGTTATGAGTGGTAGTAAAAGAAATGTGGGTGTTTCTGTTCATTGCAGTGTGTAATCACCTTTGGACCTTTTCTTGTCTAAATTTGAAAGTAAATGTAGCAGTTGTGTAAGTGAAGAAATTGCATGTTGGCTTTAGCAAGCACAGAACCTGCCTGTGAGCCTGTGCTCCATGGAAGTAAAGGAAGCCTCTCACTTCCACTGACTTTGTGTCCTTTGGGTCAGATCAGGCAATGTTCATGCCTACTTCAAAGAGAATATTTTTTTTTGCTGCTTTTCCACATGTGTCTATGGCCTTGAATTTGGAAGGGTGGAGTAATAAGGTTGGAGACTTTGAGAAGTTGACTTAGTTTGTTCTCGTTGTCCCTTTTCTAAAAGATGCATATCCCGTTGTTTACACCAGAACCTTCAGCTAATGGAAGTTCCCCAGTAAGGTCAGGTGTTCCAGATCAATGAATATTGATTTTGTTTCTTGGAGAAAAACCCCACTGTAACTTGGGTTTTCCCCTATTCTGTGCTGCACTGCACTAATAGTGCCTCTCACACAATTGCATCCCCAATTTTTCCCAAGGTTTTGAAGATTACGGTGCAGGACAGCACAGAATATTTGTTAACTTTGGCACCTTTCCTGACTCTCTTCAGCCTACTGAACAGTCATCTTCCACATGCTGGATGCAGGCAGGTCCTCTGAGACCTGCAGGACTTTGGTTCTCTCAGCTCTACCCTTCCTCTGTTGGTGGCAGAGGAACTACCTGGGGCACACTTCCTCTGATTTGTGCACATGGAGCCATCCAAGTGCCAAAACAGTTTCCATTAACTCTTCACATACCAGGCAGAGGGAAGAGTGTCTAAAAAAGGACATTTGGCATTTTTTTTTGAAGTTGAAATGCATTTTGGGTGAGGACTAAAATAAAACATAGGCACAACCCTTTAGAATTCATCTGTGGGCAAAATGGCAATATGACTGCTCTCAGAGATGTTTTATGGACTTTATCTGCCATTCTTATATGCAGTTATTTCATTTGAGCATTAGCATAATTTAGTTAATTCTAAGACCAGTTTTTTCCCCAGAAAATCAACAGAAAAATAGTTTTTCCAGCTGAGAATTTCTCAGAGATCCAGATGCTTTACATTCCAGAACTGTCATTCTTAAGCTGATGAATGGTTTGAAAACTAAAAAGAAGCAATCTCCGCCGGGCATGGCTTGTGCTACCAGGCTCTGCTCCACTGGATGAGTTTGTTGTTAATTGTTTGCATTTTGTTTCATCTTATGTAAGCTTTATCCCAGAAGAAGGTTTCTCAAGGGGTTAGTTTTGCCAGCAAGCATTGGTGGAGAGGCACAGTGCCGAATGAAGATGTACTAATTAGCAGATGTACTGACTTTACATAAGCTGAATTTAAATACTTTTATTGTTTACTGTAGTAGGTCAAGTGGGCAGCTTGCCATGCAAAACACGAGTATTGTATTTGCAGCCTACTTCTGTCAGCAGCTCATGTGTTGGACCTATGAAGGAAGGTTGGATTTAACGCTAACATGTGAAGGGCAGTTCTGTCCTGAGCTGAGATCAAATAGCATAGAATCACAGAATATTCCTGGTTGGAAAGGACCTCTTAGATCACCGAGTCCAACCGTACCCATAACAAATGCATATATGTATTTATATATATTTATATAACAAATTGTATATTTATATAACAAATGCATAACGTGCAGTATAGAAGGTTGGACTTGACGATCCCGGAGGTCTTTTCCAATCTTGATAATTCTATGATTCTGTGATTATCCTGCCTTATCCTGTAGATGATATTGCTCATATGAAGTCCAGTTCTCTGACCTCTCTCAATGTCTGCTGCCAGGCTATGTTCTGTATGAAACACTATTTCCTTCACACATTGTGTTCAGATCAACAGAGGATCATCTGCCCCTCTACTCTGCACTGGTGAGACCTCACCTGGAGTATTGCATCCAATTCTGGGCTCCCCAGTTCAGGAGAGACAGGGATCTGCTCAAGAGAGTCCAATGGAGGCTACAAGGATGATGAAGGGACTGGAGCACCTGCCTTATGAGGAAAGCCTGAGACACCTGGGGCTCTTTAGTCT